>CM039480.1:1349658-1396161 GCA_022433065.1 Begonia loranthoides | reverse complement strand
AAAAAAAAGTGTGATTTTTATTTCATAAAAAGAAAAAGAGCCATCTTTTCATAAAAAAAAAATCCTTCTCAAATATCAAAAATCATCATTGGATTCATCTCAAAGAGAACATTTCAAATATCCAATCTCCGGTTTATTTCTGTCAGTTTTCAGAAGTTTTCGAGAAAAGAGTTTCCTTTTTGGGAAAGTTCCATAATACCTTATTCGAAATTCAAGGTATTTACTTTTTAGACTACTTAATCACAATAATTAGTTTGAGTAGCTTTACTTTGATTAAACTTGAAGAAAATTGGAATTTAAAGTTAAAGTTTTTTCAAAGTTTGTGCTTGATTAAAAATTTCTTCTTTTCTTTGATTGAGTTATGAGTAAAAAGCCAAAAGGAAAGACACAATGGTAAAAGGCAGAGTGTGAAATCATCTTATAAAAGCCTTTTGAGTGTAAATACGAGTAGAGTTATCCATCAATTGAGTGAAACACCTGAGCGAGTGGAAATGTCCCAATTTTTATTATTATCTTACTAACGTTTTTCATGTTTACTTTGTTTTTGATCTGAACTCATGAGTGGGAGTGGAGAAGAAACCAATGTTGACATGAGAATGTTCATGAGAGTCATGCAAGACCAATTTCATGCCCTAGCCTTAAGGTTGGATAGATTAGAAACACCAACATGCCCGAGAAAGGAGGACTTATGAGAGATATGAGTTTGATGAGGAAGATGTAAGTTACCAAAGGAGAAGAGATTATGCGAAACTAGGGTATTAGAGAACTTTAGATTCAACAACAAACTCAGAATGACAGCAGACCGTCGCTGTGAATTAAATTTAAGAAATAGAATTAGAGAAAAAAAAAAGAATCAAAAGAAATGAGTAAGTGAAATGAAATGAAAATGAGGGAAAGGAGGTCCGTGGCAGCAAATGAAATGAGTTCAAAGGAAATAAAAAAGAAAGATTGAAAAGGGGGAAGTGGTCCGTTGATAGGAAGAAAGAGGGAAGAGTTGGAAACAAATAAATTAAAAAGAAGAAAGTAAAATAATAAAAGAAAAGCATAAAGTTGAATTTAAAAAGACGCAGCATTTTGGAGAGAGAATAGAAGAAGACTACGACGGAGGGGAAAAAAACGGTTCTTCGCGCTATTTCCTTTCCTTCGGCTGACACAGGCGATTCACGCGAGAGAGAGAGACGCCGCGCCAGAGGGTTCTTCGTGAGAGACACTGGCCGGCACTGGACTCGGCATTCCGAGCTACGAGTGATCCAGCATTCTTGACTGCGGGTGGTCACGCAGTCTTTCCCGAGCTTTCCCGAGCTTCAGCGACGGTAGAAGGCTTCGACCGAGAGCCTTTTGCGTCGGTTCTGAGAACAAAGGGCCGAGCTGAGCTACATTTCGCCATTTTCCACTTAAGGTGAGGATTTCTTGCATATCGCCCGTCTTTTACGGTTTTGTTACCTGTTCTTGATGAAAAGAAAATGCCGGATTTGTTCCATTTCGGTTTCACTGGAGATTTCTATTTTGGTTTCTTGTTGTGTTGGACTTCCGTTGCAAGATTTATGAGATCTGGTTTTGTTCTATTGGATAAGAAAATGGTCTGATTTGCTAGTAGTTGTTTCTTGGTTCCTGCTTTCATAATGAGTTCGTATTTGCTGCTGTTTTGGATAGAAATGTCGAAAATTCATTTTGAATCTGCTGCTTTGTTGAACTTGGACGATTGCTGTGTTTAAATCATGTCTCTATTTGTTTGGGGTCCACTGATGAGATTGTGGTGTGGTTTTATGGTTTTGTTTTGGTTCTGCCCTAGGTCATTGTGAGGAATATTACTCTTTTGAAAATGATTTCGTTCTGTTGGTTGATTTGTTACGTCCATTTTGCCGAGTACATAGGTATTGCTGTCATTTTGATAAAACATCCAAGGAGTGTGTCTTGTTTTGTTTAGCCAATTTGCTGGAAGTATGAACTCTTGTGAGTTGTGAAAATTACTTTAAGAATATGTTCCTCACTGTTTAGGGAGGGATTTATTGAGGACATGCTGATTTGTTTGACCGTGTCAAATTTGGGCTCATTGAGCTGCGAAGAAAATGCTATGTCGGTTGTTTAATCTTTGCTACAATTTAAATATGGGAATTATGGATAAGTTGAGATATGTTAAGGAATGTTAATGACCTATGACACCACATGCTGATTTTATATTACTCATTGTTTAGATAATTAAGTCGGGGTTATTAGATAAGTCACTCACACTTTAGTTGGGCTTCTACCCTTGGTATAAGACCTTTCCACTCGCTGTTTTGGCAATCTGATTTAAATTCCCGTATTTGGCATATTTATAGGCTCTGACGAGTTCGAGGATTTCGAGCTGTTACCTGAGTTTACTGCTTCTTCGGATAAAAGAAAAGATCGCTGTCGAGGTAGAGGTTTTCTCCTTAGTTGTTTTGCACTACATTGCATAGTTTTCAAAATAAAACCGTATTTTGTGGGATACCACATATGAAAAATTTGACGGGGATTATTCGACAACTCGTAAGTCTTTTATATTATGTATGTACAAAAGTTTTATATGTTTACTTTTGTACATCAGATTTTCATGGTGTGACATATTGGATATGGTTTTGGGAGTGATAGATCTTCCTGGTACTTTGGACTATTTCAGTAACAAAGTATCAAGAGGCTATCCCCGGTACATCTCCTGTTGCGTGGAGATATTTTGTTTGCGCGCTGTGTGGAATAGAAATTAGGAAGGAGATGAGGTTTCTTTGGGTTGCAAATCCCTAAACCTGATCAGAATGTATATATTACAGTGTGTTGTTGACGGAATTTGCTCACCTTGGCGACGAGCCAGGCCTATGGACCATTGTCATTTGTCTTCCTCCAGACTCATGAGGTGCTGCTCGGAAACAGTCGCCGCCTTTCTATGTGATTGTTTCGGGGGAGTCCATGAGTGTTCCTCCCTTTTCACGGATTACAGTTTCTGGGATGAAACACAACGAAAGTATTTTAACATATAGTTGTCTATGTATAAAGCCATGCTTTCTAAATACCTCGTCAGAGGGCCTTCGGGCCGGATTTTCTAAAAGAGAAAAGGATTTTTAGATGTTTTGAAAAATGTGCATATTTCCCAAAACTCATGGTTTTCACAAAAACAGTAAAACAAGTTTTACACATGCTTAGCATTTAGTATAAGTTTCTTACTAAGCTAGTCACTCACTCTTTTGACTATTTTTTTCCAGGTTAGGGTTTTAGTTGAAGACTCTGTTGCTATTTATTTTGTTTCATTTTCTTAGTTAAATCTTTATTTCCTGGTAAACAAACTGTTGGGTGACTGTAATCTACTGAATTTGGTTTTTTAAGAAACTTAGATTGTATGCACAGTATCAGTTGAACTCTTTTAATCTATTATTTTGCATTATTAATTATTCTCACAATTACTATGTGGACAGTGGCCTATCACAAGTGGGTTGCGGTTGAGTATTTATGCAAGTCTTCCGCAATAATTTAACAAGCCTTGAGTTGGGTGATCGAGTTCCCTTCGTGGACTGGGTTGTTTGGCCTGGTGTTTATGTCTGGCTCGCCTCCGGGTCGTGACATGATTAAATTGATAAAGACTCAAAGGAGGTACGGAGAACCACCTATCCGGACTTGGGAAAATTTGAAGACCATAATGAGGAAAAGATATGCCCCTTCATACTATTATAGAGACATGTATAGGAAATTACAAAACTTAAGTCAAGGATTTAAGAGTGTAGAGGATTATCACAAGGAGATGAAATAGCCATGATAAGGGTTAATGTTCAAGAAGATGAGGAAGCTACAATGGCAAGGTATTTTCGAGGATTAAATAGAGAAATTGCGGACATTGTGAACTTACAACATTATGTCAACATGGAAGAGCTACTTCACAAGGTCATTAAGATTGAAAAACAATTGAAGGCAAAGAAGAATGCTAAGAAGTGATTGGCCACCAACAATAAATGGCAATCCAATTGGAAGAATGAGAAGTCAACAACTAAAGAGAACACCAAAGAGAAATCCATGACATCCAACCGTACTCCACAAGGAATGAAGGCCGAGAGCTTTACTCCAAATAGGGCTGAGAATTCAGCTTCAAATAGGACTTGAGATGTCAAGTGCTATAGGTGCCAAGGAGTTGGGCATATAGCTTCAAATTTTCCGAACAAGAGAACTATGATAGTGATGGAAAATGGAGACATAAAAAGTGAGAGTTCTAGTGATGATTAAATGCCACCACTTGAAGATTGTAGTGATGTGAAAGTTGATGAACTAGTAAAGGGAGAAGTACTAGTCACAAGGAAAGTTTTGAATATGCAAATCAAGGAGGAAAGTGATGAGATCCAAAGAGAACACATCTTTCACACTCGTTGCCACATTGAAAATAAATTTTGTAGCTTAATCATTGATAGTGGGAGTTGCACTAGTGTAGCTAGCACACTATTGGTTCAAAAGTTAGACTTGGAAACTACTAAGCACCCGAAGCCATATAAGTTGCAATGGCTAAGTGATTGTGGTGTGATTAAAGTTACAAGACAAGTGGAGATTGCTTTGTCCATTGGGAGATACAAAGCTAAGATATTATGTGATGTGGTTCCTATGCAAGCTGCACGTATTCTATTAGGAAGACCTTGGCAATATGATAGACAAGTCAACCATAATGGATTTAAGAATGAATATTCCTTGGTTCAAAATGAAAGAAATATTATGCTAACACCATTGAAGCCGTGGGAAGCAAGTAAAGATCAAGAGAGAATTGCTAAAGATTTCAAAGAATTTATCAAAGCAAATGCACCAGAAAAGTGAGAACTTGGTGTAATTGAAAAGAATTTGGAAGTTGGAGAAATAAATAAAAGTGAAAAGAAAAAAGGCGAAAGTGAACAAAGAGATAAAAGAGTCAAAGAGAGAAAAACCAAAAAATAAAGAAAGTAAAAAAGGCAATGAGGAAGAAAAATGGGGATGAGAAAATAAAAACCAAGAGAGAGAAGGAGAAAAAAATGGAAGGAAAGAGGTAAAAACCAAGGGAGAAAAGGAAGAGAGAAGGATTAGAGTGATTCAAAAGTGTGAGAACAATTGTGCGGTGTTCTTACTTTTGTGCAAACATATTTGTTTATCTTCCTATAAACTAATTACTTCTTTTTTAGTAGATTTCTCATATATTTTGCAGGGACATGAAGACATATATTTGGAGGAATTACCCAAGGGAGTAACAACACAAAGGAGGATTGAACATTCGTGGATGGAGTTCAACAAGAAGTTTCCACATGAAAAATGTAAAGACATTGGGGTTGCCAACCCATTTTTGATAAGGTATGTTTTTAATCTTGAAACTAAGTTATTACAATATAGAATTATTAAGAACTTGCTTAAGAATGACTTAAGTTTTTGAAGATTTTGGATTATATGTGAAAAGGATGTATGTGCCGCATTGTATGGAATTAAAGGATCTTTACTCATGTAAAGCGCAGCCTAGCGGCCATTGTTGACAGCGTGTGGCCCAGTAAACCTTATCGATAGCACGACCCAACGCCTATTCTCGACAGAGCGCCTTAGTTATGACAACTTGAGCCCAAGGAGCCCAGCCCAGCCGCATTGTCCGAAACCCGTGCGCGCCTGTAGCCCATGCGCGCCCACCAGCTCACCATTACACGTGCCCAATGGCCCACCCGCCATGTCCACGTAAACCAACTATAATATTTTACTAAATTGGATTTATTTTAGTTTATTACTTTTATTTATCTTTAAATTAGGTTTCTTTATTTCATTAGGGTTAGGTTTAATTTATTTTAGCCTATAAAAACACATGAGAAACATAATGTTAAAACTTTTTGATGAATTGAAAAAAGTGTTTTGCTAGTGAGAGAATATTTTCTCTTGAGTTCTTTGCAAAGAACTTGATCTCTTCAAGTGGATTTTTGAAACATTGAACCTTTTGATAGCTTTAGGTTCAACCAATGAATTTGGTTAAAGTCAAGCTCCTCATCAAAATACTCCAGTTCTAGTCATCATGTTTGGCTAGGGTCGTAGTTCCACCCCTTTGACGTTGTTTTGTGAGACAATCCGTTGTTTTTCCACGTATGTTGTTGGGTCTAGGGTTCGTATATCCTAGGTTTGCATCATCTAGTTTTTCAGGCGGGCTTGGATGGAGTCTTGTATATCCATTTCCCTCCAACTTTGAAGATACTCATGCGGTCCACTTTCAATTTCTTGTAGAAGTCGGTGGCCTTCTCTTGGATTCTTGGCTCTTCATTCGAGACTGGTACCCCGTAATGCTCAACAATCTTTTTGAATGAGCCAATTACATGGCAAACTCTTAGCTAGATTGTTGAGGACCTCATACATGTGACTCAAAATCACATAGCCGATGTTCAATTTTTTTCGGTTGAACACTTTTTCCAACATTTAGAGATCCATGCGACTAACATGGTCTCGATGTTCATTCCAAGGCAGAATAATGTGCGTCATTATGGTGTTGATCACTTGGGTTTTGGCGTTCAAATCATTGAACTTTGGCTTCTTGAACACAGCAATCTCGAGACCACGATGCAATAGTTTAAGCATTGCTTGACATTCTCTTCATCAGATGAAATCTGGCTCTTGAGAGACATAATAATATCGTTAGCTTGATTCCTCCATCGAACATCCAAGCAATAAGTTAATATCATTGAACGTTTTGCCGCTTAACGTTTGCCCTATAAGTTGTATATTTAACATTGAAGTTCAGCGGAGGAACGTGTATTATTTCGCTGCAGAATGAAAATTAAAAGTTTAACCGCAAACGCTACAATGATGTTTGATGTGTTAATTTTTTATAGTTCAATGGTTAAGTTGTTAGCAAAAAATGTTAGTGGCTGACTTGTTATTGACCACAAATTTCGAAGGTTAGTTTGTTAATCTCCTAAAAAATAATAAATGGAATTGGATGGGTTTGGGTTTGAGTTGGCATAATAAGAGGCAACAAGTGTTGAATTCTCTCAATTCAAATTTCAAAGAGTTACAATTACAATTTCTGTCCCTCCACACCTCGCCATTCCCAGTTCGCAAACATAAGCTACAATTTTTGCCCCTCTCTTCCTTGCCATTCAAAGTTTGCAAACACGATCGAAACGTTCGTTTTCTTTTATTAATGTTTTGTTTTCTTTTATCAATGTCAATGGCCAACTTGAATTCTTGATAGCCAACTTGAATTCTTGATGCCCAACTCTTCCAAATTCTCCCTCACACCCTGAGGCAATCCAAGGCATGAAGTGAAGGAGCCAAGCCGCCTATTTGACTCCAAAATTTACCCTTTGAACCTCTTCTCTGTCCTTTTCCTTTTCGTTGAAAAGAACCAACCCCTTCTGTTTCAGTTCTCTTTTTTGAGGATCGAATGCTCTAGAGGTCTCAACAAGCAAGAGGTATGGTACGAGAATGCGTATGTAAATCCATTGAAATATATTAGTAACGAAACAAGTAACAAATGGAAATAATAGATTCATTTCATAGATTAAAAAATTGAGGAATAAATAATTGGTCTTTTTTGTTTTTTCTGGAAAAGAGTGAAAGTAGGGGCTATTGTGGTCCTCCCTCTCAAGTCTGTGGAATATCTTATGGAGGCTTTTTAATGAGCCCAGGGTAGCAAAGCTAGCTCTTAACATCATTGGCATTGGGTCTTCTTAGGTAAAAAAAAAAACATATTCTGTTTTGTAATGGTCGATGCAAGCTTCTTCTTATTGTTGGTATTGTTAGGTAAAGAAAATAGATTATAGTTATACTGAATTAATGTCCCCTTTAGTTGTAACTAGGTGCAAGTAGAATTATTGAATTTGTGGCAAATTATTTGAAACAGTGGGATACAGCAGCAGAATATTCGAGGGTGGTAGTGAAAAATTTTCCCATAATTTATAGCTAGATTAATTTTTGAATGAAAACTTGTGATTTACTACCCAGATCATATGCTGTCAAATAGAATTATTGAATTTGCGGAATATTGTCTGACATAATGGGAGTTTGAAGGTTGTTGTGATGAGATAAAGTAAGAGTAGCCTGCAGTGATGAGATAAAGTAAGAGTAGCCTGCACGGCACGCGTTTGGAGTCATTTTATTTTATTGGTGGGTTTTTTTATTCCAAGATGGAGTGAGTTCAAGGTTGTAATGACAGAAGATGCTACTATTTTTTTAATAATGCTTTTGGTGTAAATCCACATCCAAGTCATGAAGGTCAATTAACTGATTACACTTTCTTTTCTGCACATTATAAATATTAAATATCGCCTAACACAATTTGCTCTGACCATCAAATTCTCATGTTGGCATGTTTTATGTCTTCTATTGGCTTGTTAGTGTGTGAATAAATAGTACATGTGGCTGGTTTGTGGTTTGTAAATAGCATAGTGAACAATCTTTTCTTACTTTGTGCAAAGAACACAGTTTACAATTTTTTTTTTTTAAAATGATGAGACATCCTCGTTCAGTGTAATTGCAATCTAATTGAATTGAAATATTATGCTAAGCTTGATGGTATAAACAAAGTTCTAATTTTGGATCATTCTTTTTTTTTTCTTTTGTTACAGATTTATTAACAATTCGGCACAGAAGAAATAAATATATAAATGACAACAAATGAAGTAAGTTGTTAGCAGTATAAAAATACTTCTATTATATTAATTTCATCTCAGCAATTTTCTAAACTACTAAGTAAGTTTTACTTGTGAATTTTAGATAGCGAAAGATTGGAGGGACGGTGGATTTATAGGTCCAGTCAGAGATCAAGGTCGTTTTGGTAAAATATTTTTTTTGTTTATTATATTTTACTAGTGATCTCATTATTTTTTTCTAAATGTGGTAAATTAATCTTGTTATTACTTAACTTATCTTTTGTTCACCTTCTCAATTTATTTTTTGCTATAGGGTGTTGCTGGGCAATCTGCGTCACTGGATGTATTGAAAGTTTTTGCAACATCTACCATCCTGAGCAAGCGGGCCAAAATTTTCAACTATCGCCTCAACAGTTAGTTGACTGCCTTTACAAACCGAGCTTCAAAGTAGATCCTTTGGGCGGCTATCCACTTTCGCTTAAGTGTGCTTTTCAATGGATTAAAAAGCATGGCATTGCAAGGGAACAAAACTATCCGTTCAAAGGAAAGAGAGGAGATTGCAAAAAAAAAAGACAGGTAAAGAACTTGCTCATACTATATTGAATTCTTACAAATTAATTTCATTAGAAGCGGTGTTTGATGTAAATTGTTTTAGATTGCACTCAAAATTGTCAGTCATGACGAGGTCCCTATCAATGATATTGAAGAGCGACTAAAGCAACAACCAGTTTGCGCAATAATACGTTATTGTGTTGAATTTGATGATTATAATGTCTCAAAACAGGTAGAGATATTTATTATTCAATGCGTCATTTTCAAATACATTTTTGAGATTCTTTCTAGTTATTTTATAAAATTATTAACTGTTAGTCATTAACGCAGGAAATTTATGAAGGTCCACCTGACATCAAGACTTTACTAAAATCTAAAGACTATCACTTTGTTTTGTTAGTTGGGTATGGCAGCTTAAAAGGCAAAGGATATTGGATTGCCAAAAATTCGTACGGAGAGCGTTGGGGCGACAATGGGTTTCTCAAAATTTCACGCAAAATTTTTGACACTTCTGCAGGTAAATATTCATTGATTGAATCTGCACACTGTTTTACAGACATTTCATTTTGTAAGTAAGAAAATAGTTCTTTGAATATAAAATCATATTACCTTTTTTTCTTCTCAACCTTGTTTTGAAATTAGAATTGACCCTCTCTTTGCCTTCTTCAAACCAAAGTCAGTGTCTTTGTCAACCTATGGGCTCTGGTTTGGTTTTGTTGTTTTCGGACAACACTATTTTCATTTTCTCCCATTTATGAACATATGAACATAGCAAATTCAACCTTACATGTAGCACATGTTACTAGAAATATATTCACACAAACAACTATAAATAAGTCAGGAAACTTATGCAAAATATGAATTCTTGATGAAAACTGGTATATTAAAAATGCGAACTTAGATTACGATTAAGTTAATCTTCTTTTATCTCTCGTGTATTTTATGTGCCACCTTTTTTTTTCTCTAGGTCATGTGATTTTATAACTGATGAAAAGTATAAAACTATCCAGTAGTTTACTAAATATCAGTCGTTTTATTGCTTTATATATATATATATATATATATATATATATATATATATATATATATAATTTATTTGATATTTTATTTGACTCAGGCCAAATTTTGAGATGACGGCCCCCAATGAAAATTTTAGAAACAACCATTCTTATAATTCTATTATGTCAGGTAAACCTCCCAAATCTTAGCATATGATCGGCCTAGTAAATGACAAGCTTTCATTCAAAACTAACCTAGTTGTAACTACAAGGAAGATCAATTCTGTACAATTATAATCTGTTTTACTTACCTAACAATACCAACAATAATTGTATTCTGGAAAGTAAGCGGCCATCCAACAGCTAACACCCACTACTCAGGATTTTGCAAGTGGAAATGAGCTTTTCCAATTAATTTTGACGCAATATCTGAGTGCAAATCAGCATTCACTGCTATACCCTGAAATTTTCGGCCACCTTGAAGAGTTACCATAGCCTGTTAAGAGTTATTTGCTTACATTGATATATTATTTTCAACATCAAAACCATCAGACTCACAGCAGTTCAAGGCGGCAACTGTAAATACACTGCATTAGAAGACTATATTGCACTTTTAATATTTATATGAGAATTTGATAGCGAGAGTTTAATTGAGGCTGCGCTGGATAAGATTCAATATTTATAATGCAGTGTGCAAAAAAGGAAGTGAAATCAGTTTTAGCCTCAAAGAGATTGTGCTGATCAATATTTAATATTTAGTATTTATATGTAGTGTGCATAAAAGGAAGTGGAATCAGTTTTGGCCTCAAAGAGGCTTTGTTGGACAATATTTAATATTTATAATGCAGTGTTTAGAACTGGAAGTAGAATCAGTTTTGGCTTGGCTTCTGAGTGTTGACATGAAAGCTGCTCTAAAGTAGGGGTTAGCATTCCTATCAATATTTTGGACTTCTGTGTGCTCATATACGATCAAAAGGCATAGTTCCAGTTTCTTTCTTTTTTGATATTTAATTTATTTTGTTGTTCTAATTCCATTTACTGTAACGTTCAGTGGATGTTCTGTTATTGATTTGCAGAAGGCACCACCACACATTAACCAAAAAGTAAACGTGGGAAAAGATGTAGCTTTTGAAGACTTCCAACCAAAGACATGTAATTGACTTTTCCTCTGGAGAGAACAATAGAGAAGAAGAGGTTGATATTTTGTTGTGCACGGTTATACATTCACCTTTTTATTGTGGTGGAGGTGTTAAAAACTGTGTTCAGGCTATGTGTTAGAATCCGGGCTTGTCCAGGACGTGTTGTCCATGGCCGCCCATGCTAGAGTAGTTTCCTTTCTATTTTTGGTAGTTCCTTTGTATTTCTTTTATTTCTATTTTGGGCAAAGTGACTCCTCACCACCATAACATGTTTACTCCTGCCACGGTGGGAATGGTCCAGAATGCTCTTTAGGGGGAGAGGCATGACTGCACGTAGACCCCCCTACCCAATGTAATTTGCTCACAATCAATGATCAAGCTTTTTACATACAAACTATGCTCACTATGCTCACTATGCTCAATGACGCTCTTTTCGATTAATCTCGCTCGCTCGCTGCTCGCTCGTTAGACACAAAGCTCGTTCTAACGTCGTGGGCAATTGGTGCCGTAGGCGCACTTCGAAGGCTGACTCGTTGTTCCCCCTAACAACGAGTGCCGCACGGTCTCTATTAAGTCTCTTGAAAGTAGGACCGTGACACTATGCCTTTTCATTATATTTTACCGCAAAGCCAGCAAGACTCACAACTCACACGACAACCTCTTGACATGGTTTGAAGCAGTTGCGTGGTTCGTACTCCCTGATTACAAATTGAAATCTGTTTAGTGTGAGTCAAAGTCTTCTGAGCGAGGTATGTTCTTATTGCTTGTGAAGTTAAATTCGCAGACATACTTGGGGTTGGTGTTTCAAAGCAATTAATTACTTAGTTGGAAGTAATCATAGTTGCATTTAATATGTGGATGAAGACAGTGGATGGACGCATTCATAATTTTATAACTGTGAGTTAGATGACATGAATTCTAGTTTAGATATTTTTATGTAAGCAAATATTGATATTTGCGCAAGACAAATCAGTTAATGATTTATATTTTTTTGTTTTCAAGAATCTCAGTTATTTTCCCTCTAGTTCTAGTTAAATCTGGCTTGTGTTGTTATTCTTTCACTCTTTCAATTTTCAACGACCGAGGTTGTCTGAATGATTGTTTCACATCCAAATGTTGGCGAGAATATTAGGATCTGCGCAGCTTGAATATGATTTATGATTTATGATTTATGATACTGGTTAGCTTGTCTGCTTTAAATAGGATTTATCATGTTTGCTTAAATAAAATTCCAAAAAATGTTGGCTTTTTTTGGTCTTTTATTTTATTTTTTAAGATTTGAGTTATGATACACCACAAGGCCTGATTACTCGAGCTCGTGTCAAGAAGATTATTAGCCTTTTACCGAGCTATTATTTTGCAGGTAGTATAACCTTAGAAGGACTTGAAGAGGAAACTCACCATGAAGAAAGGAGAAACTAAAACATCTTCTCACTTAGTGTGCCCTTGCACACAACTGAGGTCACTAGTGCCGAGCTTTAAGGAGGGTAACAAGCGGAGGATATGTCCCTCAAATAATTGGACATGTTTCTTTACTTTGTGTTTTACTGAATTATGGGTGAATTTTGGTTTGAATTATTGTTGTTGAACTTTTGGTGTTTTGGTGTGCTCGGCTAGTGTGTTAGCTTTACACTCATGTCAGATATTTTCCTCGTAAGGTTATTTTTGTTATTTTTGTATTAGGGCAACTCTTAAGCTTCCTTAAGGTTGTCTAAATGGACTAATTGGAAAATTAATAATAGCTACAGTTTGTTTTGTTTGAAGCTCTCTCTAAACTTTCGTCTTAGAGTTTTAGGGCAACACTCGAGAGCTTAAAAACCAAAATTGTCTCACTTGATTTCTTTCTTTGGTTTTGGAGTGAAACTCTTACATTAAGGCATCTATCATCAAACTCTTACTTTTAGTCATTGTAGTCAACTAAAAGTTCAACACAAAGTGAAGAGGCTAATTTTAAAACCATCCTACAAGTGAGGACATGTGATACCCCAAATTTTCATAGTGCGGAGCATAAAATTAAGTGATGATTTTGAGAGTAATAAAAGTTGAATTGGAGGATTAAGGTATTGGTATAGGAATTTGTGGTTTGTTGTTTCTGTAAGTATGAAATTCTGTGTTAGAAGGTTAGCAAGGAAGTGGTCAATCGATGTGAGTGGTTAATTGACCACTGAGTGTGTAATTTAATGAAACGGATCTCTCTATTGTTGGGACTGTCGATCATGTAGATGAGTGGTCGATCATGGTCTAAATAGATTCAAAATAGGGTGACTTTGTGGTCGATCAATGATCGACCGACTTCTTTGTGATTTGTGAAGCTTTTGTGTTTTGCGGTCATTCAAACTAATCGACCACCTCTTCTGTTGTTTAGCAATTCGGTTGACCACCCAACAGTTTTAGTCAACTTCTTCCAATTGTTTTTTACTTCTTGAAACTTTTAAATTCCAATAATCATAATATAAGTTACATGGACTTAGGTAAACATATTATAACAATATAAATATCTTTGTTAAGGACATTTTCAATGAAGATCAACATAAATATAAAGATAAAACATTAATCATAATCAAACTATAAACAACTTATAATTTCAATTAAAACATTGAAAAATAATATAAATGATGTAAATGTTTTAATTGAAATTATAAGTTATTTTAATTGAAATTAAAACAATTGATAAAAAAATGTTTTGGTAATTATAAGTTGTTTTAATTGAAATTAAAACCACTGATGAAAAATGTTTTAATTTCAAATTCTAAAATTAAACTAATTGATAAAAAAAAAAAAAAAAAAAAAAAAACTCATACAACCAAGGATAAGTGAAAAATAATATTCCATGAAAGAATCTAAATCCATGGAATACACACCATGGTATTTACTTATAAATAGATGTCTGCACCAAAAAAAAAAAAAAAAAAAAAAACAGGAAGGTAAAACCAGTATCCTCTACACTATTAAAAGTAACTAAAGTAGCAAGTGTATATTTTATCTCACTTGAGGCCAACCATAATGGACAATTTCTATTCTAAAATCATTTGTTGCAACCACTAAGAAATAGACTATGTATTTGATAGAGTGCACATATTTAAATGTTATTAAGATTTCTATATATTTGTTAATTAAGTATTTTAGTTTTTTAGGATTATGTATAGGTGTATTATTTAAAGGGATGAGAGTAGTGTTAGCCTAAGTGTGTTAGACAAATTTATATTTTGATGATGAGCAATATAATTGAAGTGTAGAAGTTGTTTATTTGTTAAATTTATAAATCTCGTATGATTCTCTTAAATTGAAATACCCTTGATAAAGGGTATTTGTAATGTTTAATGTGTTGTTCTAAGTCTATGCAGTAGAAAGGAAGGTTCGTGTGACTTAGAGGATATATCTCGTGCAACTACGAAGTAGGCTAAGTACGTGGCGGACGGCGGGCGGACGACACAGCGTTGTCCGCAAGAAGTCATTTTACCATCCTCAGTTCAGCGTCCCCAGATGGAATGTGTTGGTGCGGACGACGGCGGACGAGGAAAGCCAGTGTCCGATTGAATCTATCCATTTTGAGGGACCATTCGGACGGTACATGCGGACAAATGCGGACGTTAAATGGCGTCCGCATCTCTTCAAATCTACGGACTCAAAGCGAGACTGAGGATGACTCTTTGGCATCCCCAAGCGAAGCATGAAGATGTAAACTATAGCGGACTCCTGCGGACAACAAAGACCAGCGTCCGATTGAATCTGTCCAATTCTATGGACAATTCGGACGATTGTGCGGACAATGCGAACGATGACATGGCGTCCACAACTACTCAGAATTCTGCAACGGCTATTTTCCAACATTCGGATGCGGACGATCCTAAAGGAGATTAGGACGTCCGCACTATGGAAATTTATAAATAGTTGGACTTTGAAGAAGGGAGGACACCAAGCAATATTAAGCGAAGCTCTGTCGAATTTTCGACTCAACTATTGTGCGCAAATTTGAGGAGCAAACACAATCCTACAAAGCAATTGATTGTGATTATTTGTATTGTAGTGAAGATTGGTGTATTTGAGTGCTTGAGAATTTTCAGAGAGAAAATTATATTTGAGAGAAAAGGGTAATGCCCTAAGAATTCATTTGTTGTAACGGTACAATTAACACCCGTTCAAGATCAATCACTTATAACTGGAAGAGGTTGTGGAATATAACTTCAAGGGAGAACCTTGAAGCGCAGACGTAGGGGTGCTTTGCTAAACCGCGTTAACAACTCGGTTTCGTATTCTCTATCCTTGCTCCTTAAGTTATTTGTTATCATTGTGGCTATTTGATTTTCTCAGTGTGATAAATTTGCTATTAATTAGAAAAATTTATAATCGCACAAAAAAGTTAATAAACCTATTCACCCCCCTCTTAGGGGTATTTCGATCCTACAATTGGTATCAAAGCAGGTTAGAATTGTCTTACTATTTGTGCATTTGTTGAATTTATAGATTTGAAAGATATGGCATATAACTCAAATAGCATAAACATGGAAAGTCAAGCTACAAATAGGCCTCCCTTCTTTACTGGTGATAATCATTCTCATTGGAAGTCTAGAATGACTATTTATATTCAAGCCATTGACTTTGAAATGTGGAGAATAGTGAAAAACGGACCTTATATTCCTACTAAAGAAGTAAATGAGGTGAAAGTACCTAAGGTAGAAGATGAAATTGATGAAGCGGAAGGTCGCAAAGTAAGTTTAAATGCTAGGGCTGCTAATCAATTGTATTGTGCTCTAAGTGCTAATGAATTTAATAGAATTCAAAGTTGTACAAGTGCATATGAAATTTGGAAACGACTTGAGGTCACATATGAATGCACTAATCAAGTTAAGAGAGATAAGTTAACTATGGCTGCACATGATTATGAAATGTTTAAAACGGATAAAAATGAAACTATTACTCAAATGTTTACTCGGTTCACTAACCTTACTAATAGTTTGAAAGTGCTTGGAAAGGATTGTACAGATGAAGAAATGTATAGTAAAATTCTCTGAAGTCTTCCGAGAGGCTGGACATCAAAAGTGATAGCAGTTCTCGAGTCTAAGGATCTCTCTACCATGTCGCTGGAGGACCTTATAAGATCTCTCATGACTCATGAAATTAGATTGAGGGCAAATGAGAAAGAAAAGGAAATGGAAAAAGAGAATCCTAAGAAGAAGACAATAGCCCTTAAAGCCTCCTCTAGCAAAGAAGAAGAAGAATCTGAAGACAATGAAGTTGATGAGGATGATGATGAGGAACTAGCTCTAATCAACCAGAAAATCAGGATTCTTCGACGGATAAAGCAACAAGGGAAGAATAAATAAAAATGAGAGAGATCTCATTACAATAAGACATTAACATGCTACGGTTGTGGAAAAATGAGGAACGTGAAAGCTGATTGTTTTCTTAAGAAGAAGAAGAATCAAAAAGAGTCCAAGAAGAAAGCCTTCAAAGCAACATGGGATGATGATAGAGAAGGTGAACCCTCATCCGAGACGAAAGAAGTAGCCAACATGTGCTTCATGGCAAATGACTTTGAGGTATGTGACTCCTCTTTGAGCAATAATGATATAGATTCTAATGATGATTGTGATGATGAAGATAGTGATGTATTTGATGAATTACTTAAAGAATTCAATGCGTTAACTATTAAATATAAAAAGTTGAAGAAGGAAAATGAAATGTTAGTGAAAAAGCATGCATGTGGTGAGAAAATAGATGAAAATGAAAATTCTTGTTTAAAATTGAAAAATGATGAATTGAATAAACATGTTAAGTTAATTGAAAATGAAAATAGCATTCTTAAGGAGAAGAATGAGGAATTGAACAAAATTGTATTGAATTTCACTAATGGAAGCAATAACTTGAATATGCTTCTAGGTAAGCAAAAATTTACTTTTGATAAAGCCGAGTTAGGTTATCAAGCTTTTCAAAAGAAAAAGAGTTATAGAAATTTCTTTGTTAAACCAACTACTTGTCATACTTGCAATGCTATAGGTCGTAAATCTTTTGCTTGTCCATCTAGAAACATTAAGAATAAAAGTTTTGTTAAATGTGTGTGGGTTCCGAGAGGAACCGAATTTAACCCTAACAGACCAAAAAAGATTTGGATACCAAAGAAATCATCTTGATTTATTCTTTGTAGATTAAAACTCCTCCCACTAAGAATCAATGGTACTTGGACAGCGGTTGTTCAAGACATATGACGGGAGATTTTTCAAGATTTACCTCCATCAAGGACAAGAAAGGCAATGTGACATTTGGAGGTAATCAAAAAGGAAATATAAGAGGTATTGGCAATATAGGTAGTGTTTCTAACCCTATTATTGAAGATGTTTTGCTTGTTGATGGGTTGAAGCATAATTTATTAAGTATTAGTCAATTGTATGATAAGGGATATAAAGTTATTTTTGAATCTAAATCATGCATGATCATTGATGATTCGAATGGTAAAGTTCTATTTTCGGGTTATAGACATGAAAATATTTATGCTATTGATTTGTCTAGTATCTCTAGTGATATTGAAAAATGCTTTAGAGTAAGTGATTCTTTAAGTTCATGGACTTGGCATAGGGGATTAGAACACGTAGGTATGGATACCTTAGCTAGGATATCGAAAAACAATCTAGTTAGGGGTCTTCTGAAAATTGCGTTTGAAAAAAATAAAGTTTGTGAAGCTTGCCAAAAAGGAAAGCAAACAAAAAGCTCTTTCTCTTCCAAACAATATATCTCTACGCTAAGACTCTCCAATTACTTCACATGGATCTTTTCGGTCCTTCTAAGGTTTCAAGCTTGAGAGGAAAACACTATGCATTTGTAATTGTGGACGATTTCTCATGTTACACATGGGTTTTCTTCTTAAGAACTTTGAAGTATTTTCTAGCTTTATGAAGAAATTTCAAAATGAGAAGGAGCTTACCATTGTCACAATTAGAAGTGATCATGGTGGCGAGTTCGAAAATGAACAATTTAATGCTTTGTGTCAAAAACATGGCATTGAACATAACTTCTCTTCTCCTAGAATCCCTCAACAAAATGGAGTTGTTGAGAGGAAAAAATGATCTCTCCAAGAGCTTGCTCGAACCATGTTAAATGAGAACAATCTTCCCACATATTTTTGGGCGGAAGCCGTTGCCATGACATGCTATGTTCTCAATCGTGTCTCTATCCGTCCCACTTTAGAAAAGACTCCTTATGAACTTTAGAATTGTACTCCAAATGTTAGCTACTTCAAAGTTTTTGGTTGCAAATGCTTTATTCTCAATACTAAGGACAATCTAGGAAAATTTGATTCCAAGACGGATACTGGAATCTTTCTTAGATACTCTTCATCTAGCAAAGCCTATAGGGTTTTCAACAAAAGGACATTAGTGGTGGAAGAATCCATGCATGTCACTTTTGATGAATCCACTCCTACCTCTAGTGTTGAGAGACCAATTCAAGATTTAGAAGATAATCTTGAAAATCTCTCTCTAAGTGATAAAGGAAAAGAAATTCTTGAAAGTCCTCCTCAAGAATCTCAAGAACAATCCATAGATGGAACCTCAAGGGTAGAAAATCATAGTGACTTACCAAAGGATTGGAGGTATTCCAAAAGTCATCCTATGGGTGATATTCTAGGTGATCCTAACCTAGGCGTCAAAACTAGAGTCTCCCTTAGAAATGTATGTGCCAATACGGCATTCATCTCCCAAGTAGAACCCAAAAACTTTGATGAGGCCAAATTCGATGAAAATTGGGTTTTAGCCAAGCAAGAGGAACTAAACTAATTTGAGAGGAACAATGTATGTGAACTTGTTCCTAGGTCTAAGGATCATTCAATTATTGGAACAAAATGGGCTTTCAAAAATAAGCTAGATGAGAGTAGGGTTGTTGTTAGAAATAAGGCTAGACTTGTGGCAAAAGGTTAGAAGCAAAAAGAAGGAATTGATTTTGAAGAAACTTTTGCACCGGTTGCTAGATTAGAGTAGGTTAGAATGCTTTTAGCATTTGCTTGCTTTAAGAATTTCACTCTTTATCAAATGGATGTAAAGAGTGCTTTCTTAATGGTTTTATTGAAGAAGTCTATGTTGATCAACCTTTAGGATTTGAAGTTTATGATAAATTAGATCATGTTTATAAAATTCACAAAGCTCTTTATGGACTTAAGCAAGCACCAAGAGCTTGGTATGAAAGATTAAGTAAATTTTTTTATAGAAAGAGATTTCAAGATAGGAAAAGTAGATTCCACCCTATTTTTCAAGCACAATGATAATGACATTATGATTGTGCAAATCTATGTTGATGATATTATTTTTGGTTCTACCAATGACATACTTTGCGAAGAATTTGCAAATTTAATGCAAATTGAGTTTGAAATGAGTATGATGGGTAAATTGAAATATTTTCTTGGTTTGCAAGTGAAACAATCTCAGGATGGAACTTTCTTAAACCAAGAAAAGTATGTCAAGGAGCTTAGTAAATGTTTTGGGATGGACTCCTCAAAACCTTCTAGAACCCCCATGAGCACAACCACTAAATTGGATAAGGATGAAAAAGGAAAAGATGTGGACATAAAGAAATATCGTGGTATGATTGGATCTCTTCTATATTTAACCACAAGTAGACCCAATATTCTCTTTAGTGTGTGTTTATATGCTAGGTTTCAATCCTCACCCAAAGAGTCACACTTAAATGCCATTAAAAGGATTATCAAATATTTAAGTGGGACTATTAGTCTTGGATTGTGGTATCCCAAGGGTACAAACTTTGATTTAGTTGGATACACCGATTCGGACTATGTTGGTAGTCTAGTTGATAGGAAAAGCACAAGTGGTACTTGTCAATTTCTTGGAGAATCTTTAGTTTCTTGGTTTTCTAAGAAACAAAACTCGGTTGCACTTTCTACCACCGAAAGTGAATACATTGCAGCTGAGAGTTGTTGCGTTCAATTGCTTTGGATGAAGCAAACTTTGGAAGATTATGGACAATATTTCAAGAATATTCCAATCAAGTGTGACAACACAAGTGCCATAAACATCTCTAAAATCCAATTCTTCACTCACGGATAAAACATATAGAGATTTGACATCATTTCATCCGTGATCATGTTACTAAAGGTGACATTTCCTTAGAGTTCGTTTCCATCGACGAACAACTTGCTAACATTTTCACAAAACCATTGGATGAGAAAACATTTTGTGGAATTCGAATTAAATTAGGATTGATGATCATAGACGAATCTTCTTAGCAATTCTTAATATGAAGTTAGATAAATAAATTAGTGTTTGAAATGAAGTTAAGGTGAATTGAGTCTTTGGACACTCAATTCCTCTAAATTGTCAAGGATTACATAGTGCGGACGCTGATAATGCCATCCCCAAGTGTCCGCTATTCAGAATATTCAAAACTGCTTCATTTCTGTGAGTTTCAGACGATTCCGGATGCCATTAATACCGTCTGCAGTCGTTGGCATCGCGTTTTTAAAATAGATTGGGGATCCTCCGAACCCTAGATTTCGCGTCCTCACCTAGGTCCTCGACTTCTCCAGCGACAACCAACAATTTCCTTCACCATTTCCGGCCACTCTCCGTTGATTTCAGTTGGTCTTCAAGTCTTCCCCCAGTATATCATTATTTTCCTTAGTTTTTCCAGAGCTCACCTAGGGCTTGTCGTCATTTTCATACCATACATCTCCATGGCTAACCGTCAACCTAGGAAACGTAGTTCTCTTCAAATTCTGATAATGTTAGCAATCCTCAAGTTTATGGAACTCATTTTTTTTCCCTAATGAGGATTGTAGAAAATGATACGAGGACGAATTCAAAACTCGTTCCTTAATTCCCTCTCGCAAAATCGATTTTGAACGCCTAGCTAATCTTAACTTAGCTGGAACATATGATAGTCTCAGACTAAGTAGACTATTCTCTCTTGATGGTCCGCATGTTGAAAAAGCCATTCGGATGTTTTACGCAAATGCCACCTATACTGAACGTCCTTTGATTATCAAGAGTTTTCTTTATGGGAAGGAAATTGAAATCACTCCCCAACTCATTAATCTCTTTCTTGAGTGTCAAGTGGGTTTAATAGCAGAAGAATATTTCAATGCCCATGTTCCTCCTTTCCACAAAACGGACTTTGGGTATGACTTCTTACGCAAAATTCTTAGAGATCCCATCTCCAATTTCAAAATCCGGCCCAAGACTAAAGATCTTAATGTTAGGGCTCGTGTCATTCATCATTCGCTTCAATACAATGTCCTTCTACATGGTGGTCATCGCGACCACGTTAGTTATATGGATTTGTATGTCCTTCAGCATATTTATACGGACACTCCATTCAATCTAGGCTATATAATTGCTTATCAAATTGCCAATGCTACGAATATCGTTACCACATCTCTTCCATTTAATATTATTCTCTCAAATCTCTTCCAAGTCTTGGAAATTCTTATTCCTGCCAGCTCAAAGAAGCTTGAACTTCGAAGTTCCGATATATACTCTCCTCAAACACTTGGTTGTATGGGACTTATGCAAGATCGAAATGGAAATTGGATCGTACGACCAGCCAATGTACCTCCTTCACCTCCCGATTCTCCTCCTCCGCAACCCTCGGTACCCATGCTTTCCCTTCCATCTACTAAGCCCGGTCACTCCTCGTATCATGAGGCTGGTCCATCTTTTCATTCTGATGCTGGACCCTCATCTTTCCCTACGGATGGCTCTTCCTCCTCTCAGGGACAATATGCTACCACTTCTAACATGGCTCGATTGCAAGCTACCCTTGATCAGCACACGGACTATCTGGTTCAGCTCATGTCCACTATGACATCATTCTCTCACCGCTTCGATGCCATTAAAAGAAGCATGGATGATTTTGCGCGTGGGATATGGCACATTGGAGTTTCCTCTCCTTCGGCTCCTCACGATGTCCCATCGTCATTCGCTCAACCTCCAAATGCTATGGACGATGAAGATCTTCCCGATGCATAGTTTAATTCTTATGCCTTATTATGTAACTCCTTTTGCGTTTTTAGGCTTATGAACAATTTGCTTGTAATTTTGTTTTTTGTGTGTTTGGCTTTTTTGATGTTCTCTTTATATTTAGGTCACTTTGAACATTATGATTGTGAACTGTCTACTTATAGTTTGATCTTCACTCTTATCTATTCTTCAATGTTGTAGCTATTTTTCCTCTTTCCCTCTTGGTTTGGATAATATTGGATATTATGGCATCCTATGAATGTGTTTACTGGTTTTATTTTGGCTTTGAGGGGGAGTCTATAAACAAATAAACCCATGCAAAATTTTTTTTTAGCACTATTTATATTTTGTTGATTGCTCCCTTGTTTGATTGTGACAAAAAGAGGGAGAGATCAGTTAAGTTGATGAAAAATAAATGTACATGTAAGTTGATGAGAATTGAAACGTAATGCATATATTGAGGGGGAGTATTCTCAAACAACTTGAAATGTAGCACATGTATTGATTCTTTAGGATTACACTCTCAATCTCTTGTTCTTCAACAATTGATATGTGTTTGGGATTGGATATAAACAACTTAACTTATTTTGTCATCATCAAAACGGGGGAGATTGTTAGCCTAAGTGTGTTAGGCAAATTTATATTTTTATGATGAGTAATATAATTGAAATGTAGAAATTGTTCATTTGTTGAATTTATAAATCTTGTATTATTCTCTTAAATTGGAAATACCCTTGATAAAGGGTGTTGGTAATGTTTAATGTGTTATTCTAAGTCTATGCAGTAGAAAGGAAGGTTCGTGTGACTTAGAGGATACGTTTCGTGCAACTACGAAGTAGGCTAAGTACGTGCTGACGATAGCGGACAGTGGGCGGACAACACAGCGTCGTCCGCAAGAAGTCATTTTAATGTCCTCAGTCGAAACTGAGGACGGCATTCAGCGTCCCCAGATGGAATGTGTTGGTGCGGACGGATGCAGACGACGGCGGACAAGGAAAGCCAGCGTCCGATTGAATCTGTCCATTCTGAGGGAAAACTCGGACGGATGCGGACGACGGCGAACGAGGAAAGCCAATGTCCGATTGAATCTGTCCATTTTGAGGGACAATTCTGATAGTACATGGGGACGACTGCGGACGTTAAATGGCGTCCGCATCTCTTCAAATCTGCGGACTCAAAATCAGACTGAGGACAACTCTTTGGCGTCCCCAAGTGAATCATGAAGATGCGGACGATAGCGGACTCCTGCGGACGACAAAGACCAGCGTCTGATTGAATCTATCCAATTCTATGGACAATTCGGATGATAGTACGGATGATGCAGATGATGACATGGCGTCCGCAACTGCCCAGAATTCTGCAACGGCTATTTTCCAACGTTCAAATGCGGATGATCCTAAAGGAGATTAGGACGTCTGCACAATGGAAATTTATAAATAGTTGGACTTCGAAGAAGGGAGGACACCAAGCAATATTAAGCGAAGCTCTGCCAAATTTTTGACTCAACTATTGTGCGCAAATTTGAGTAGCAAACATAATCCTACAAAGCAATTGATTGTGATTATTTGTATTGTAGTGAGGATTGGTGTATTTGTGTGCTTGAGAATTCTCAGAGAGAAAATTATATTTGAGAGAAAAGGGTAACGGCCTAAGAATTCGTTTGTTGTAACAGTACGATTGACACCCGTTCAAGATCAATCACTTGTAACCGGAAGAGGTTGTGGAATATACCTTCAAGGGAGAACGTTGAAGCACGGACGTAGGCATGCTTTGCTGAACCGCGTTAACAACTCGGTTTTGTATTCTCTATCCTTGCTCCTTAAGTTATTTGTTATCATTGTAGCTATTTGATTTTCTTAGTGTGATAAATTTGCTATTAGTTAGAAAATTTATAATCGCACGAAAAAGTTAATAAACCTAATTCACCCCCCTCTTAGGTTAATTTTGATCCTACAAGTAGGTTTGGTGGGATATCAATATTTTTGAAAAATATTCTAAGGGAAAAGTTAGCAATCTTCTCGAACGTCTTAATATTTTGTAATTGTATTTCATATTTTATTAAAATATTTAGGTTCGTAATATCCAAATACAAAAAGTATTCGATGGTACATTAAACATGATCAAAATGGTGTACATTTCATCATTTCTCTCATCAAATATAACCAAGATATTATGTGATTTCACTTTACAATTAGACTGCTTAGGGGTCAATATATTGTGCCATTGCACATACCATTATTGATCGTAAGCATTATCGCAAGAAATCAAGATAGCACAATTAACGAGCGAGCTAAATGGGAAATCACCGCTAGGAAAATTTGAAACATTATCGAGCGATGTATAATAAGTCAAGTAACACTAAACAGGAAATGAATCTTTAACTCAGGAAAACTTAAATGTATTCCAACATAGCACTAAACTATATGTTGCTGGTCCTACCTCCAAAGTGTTCTATAATAGCACATCAAAAATAAATCTTATCATGGAGTAGGGAATATCTACTACATCAATTGCACTTGTGTAGCCTTGTTAACATCAATAGAACACATAAGAAATTAAAAATAAACTACTTTGGTTGGCTTCTGTAGATTTATCAACCACAACTTTTCCCGTTAATAATATAAAATCTAGAAACATAGATATTTTTATGCCCATAGAAAACACGAGAGGCAATAGTGATGTGTTAGGGGAACCTAGCATTCATATCCAAGCGAGGAGATTCACGAATCACAACTTTTAGTGTTTGTTTTGTAGGTGTTCATGAAAGGATTAACATTAAAATTATCTCATACATCCAACAATAATCCAAATATGATATGGAGTTATTCAAGATGAAGCACAAGTGGAAATTAAATTGCAAGTTTGATGATTTATGAGACTTTCCAAGTGTGCTTGCAAACTGACCTCGGTGGAGTATTTGTTATTTTTGGCAATCTTCCCAATCTCATATAAAAAAGTAAGCTTCATATTAATTGTAGCTGACTTCCCAACCTTTCCAAAATGGGATCTTTTGTTAAAGATAATTTGATATGCTTCAACTCTGCCAAAGAAGTTTGGACATCCATAATCACAATTGAAGCCAAATCCACTTGGAGAATGAATGTGAAGATAATTTTCATGGACTCATTGTTGCATTCCTGATTTGGGAGATTGTTTAAAAACTATGTTTAGTTATTTTATTCTAATTTGTGTTAGTTCTAAAATGTCGTGTTGGTGTCACTTGGCTAGAGCATGTTCTAGCCAAGTAAGTGTGTTGTGAGAGCATTTTTGGTAATTTTCTTTTAGGACATTAGCCCTAACTTTGGGTGACCATTTAAGCTCTCCTTATGTTTTTTAAATTAGTTTTTGAATAGTAAAAATTGTGAGCCTTTGGCTGCATTGCAAGTCCCAATGAGTTTCTACTCAAATTGTTATTAATTTGATTGAGTTATGTAATTGTGTTTGATTCTTTGTGAGAGTTGATCAAGCATTTGTCTATGACAACTTTCTCCCCTCTATTCTTACAAAAAGAATCCCAATAAAAGTTGTGAGAAACTCACCACTCATCAAGTTGGATAGCTCCCTTCTTGAAGGTATCCATTGAACTCAGAGGTTGTGATTAGGCAGCCTTCCTGACCAACTTGGACCCATTCAGTTATATCTCTATTGTCCATGCATATTGTTCAGAAAAACTTTGAGGGTATCTTCAATACAAATAGGTTGTTGGGGCTTTCCAAAAGGCAAGGGAAGATTTGTACATTTGATTGAGTTTTGGCATCAAAAAAGTTTGTTTGAGATTTGGCGAAATAATTTGGTAGCATGCATTGCAACCTTTTGATGTTTTAGGTGTACCTTCCATCATTCCTATGCATATGATAGTGAAATTTTGAGGGCTTGTTCTTCACTTATTGTTTGTTGTAGTATCCAAAAATTGTGATAAAAGCCATTCATTTGGATTACTTTTATTACAATCGAAATTTTGTCCAAAAATCTATGAAGTATATATTTTTGTGTGCGGATATCCCAAATGTGGTTTGTATTTGTGCATCATTTGGTATCAGACCCTATATCAACCCTATTAAATGAAATGGAAAGACTTTAAATGAATAAAAAAAAAAGGAAAGGAATTAGATAAATGGAAAGAAGAAATGACGTTGTTGGGAAATAGGGTGGACTATTGTGGCATGTGGAAGATCGAACGAAGTCTTGGTTGTTGGATAAAGCCTATAGGAATCAGATGATCTGTGGACTGTTAGATCAAGACAGAGAGACGTGCATTGGATCAAGAGAAGTCTAATGTTGAAGGGTAAGTAAAGTCACGTGTGAGGCATATGATAGTTGAACGGACGAAATGATAGCGTTGGATGTCACTCGTGGGAGACATCCGTTGAAGCTGGGAATGTCCGTAATAAGCTAATAATTGATGTTACGTGCAGGACACATGTTACTTGTAAAACATGGGTGAAGTGTCAACCTTTAGATGAGGAAGGGATGATGAAATTAGGGTCATTGGATGAATGTGATGGATGTCCTTGGCCGACGGCTACTGCGAGCGAACGATTGTGGGTTGCAAGCAACGGTGAAACCGCGGTGATGAATGTTTCAAAGGGACATTTCCTCCATTTTTCTTGTTGAGGTATGAATACTATGCATCCTTTTGCCCATCAGCCAAATTGCCTTGTTACGGTTCTTCTAGAAAACTTCGATAACATGTTCTATGTTGCTTTGTTGCTTAAGTTAGTTTTTTTCATTTTGCTTACTGCTTGAAAAACTTTGTGAAAATTTTGCATTGTTGGATGTGGTGATTTGTCCTTTGTTATGTTCGTGGCTAAACTGTTCAAACAAAAAGACCCAGGAATGATGATATTATTGGTTCTGTTTAGTTACCACTGTTTTGGATGACATGAAAACCGATACTAAGTTAATAATAGATTCTTGTTTTGTTATTACCATTGATGATAAAAAAAGGAAACCAAGGATGAGTTGTTGCTATAGGTGATTTGTTCCTTGTTTTTGCTACTGACTTTGCAAAATAAGGATGGATCAAATTTGGTTTGCTGTAATTACCTTGAATTGATGAACTGTGAATAGAATAATACTATTGGTAGTATATATTTCATTTAACAGGTTTTTCCCTGTGTTTGACATATTGTAGGCTTGGACAAGTTCGAGAACTTCCAGTCAGTACCTACGATTGCTACTCCTTCAGATATGAGGAGAGACCGTCGTCGAGATAGGGGTTTTATACTGAGTTGTTTTGCATTGCATTGCACAGTTTTCAAAATCGTATTTTGGGGGATACCACATATGAAAAACCTAATGGGGATTGTTCGACAATACATCAGCTTTTTATGTTATGTATGTACAAGAGTTTTACACATTTACTTTTGTGCACTTGATTTCATGTTTTGGTATGTTGTGATTTTGATTAGGGGGCGAAGAATCCTTCTAATACTTTAGACTATTCTGGCATCAATGTATCAGGAGACTATCCCTAATATATCTCCTGCTGTATGGAGATGTTTTGTTTGCGCGCTATGTGAAAGATGGTATTTGGAAGGAGATGAGGCTTTCTTGTGTTTCCAATTCCCAAACCTGGTCAGGATGTATATATATATATATATATTATGGCGTGTCATTGCAGAGCGTGTTGCTCACAACACAGGTGATGAGCCAGGTCTATGGACAGCCGTCATTTTTCTTCCTCTATGCTTATGAGGTGCTGCCAATAAACGGTCACAACCTTTCAGTGTGATTGTTTGGAGAAGTTCCTGAGTGCTCCTTCATTTTCACGAATTACAACTTTTACAATAAACTAACAACGAGGATATTTTTACTAGTTGTAGTCTATGTATACCGCTATGTTTTCTTGTTGTCTCATCGAGGGCCTTTGAGATCGGATTTTCCTAAAAAAATGATTTAAAATATTTTGAAAAACGTGCATGTCTTCTCGAAACTCATGGTTTTCATGAAAACAGTAAAACAAATTTTTCATGTGCATTACAAATAGTATAACTTTCCTACTGGGCTAGTCACTCACCCCACAACCCCCACCACTCCAGATAAAGAGAAGAGCAATTAGACTTGTACAGATTTTGGAAGTCTCTGTTCTATTTATTCTATTTCGTTTCCCAGTTGAACCTTTATTTTCTAATAAACAAACTATTATATGACTGTAATCTACCTAATGTGCTCTTTTGAGAAACTTGGATTGTATGCACAATATTATTTATATATTTAAATTTATTATTCTACAATTATTAATTACTCTGGCGATCAATATATGGATCGTGACCCATCACAAGTGGGCTATGGTTGAATATTTATTACAAGTCTTCCACAATATTTTAACAAGCTTTGGGCTAGGCAATTGGGTCATCTACGAGGGCTAGGTCATTTTGCCCAATGTTTTTGTCCGGTGCACCTCCGAGTCGTGACATAAATAACTCAAAAACATGAAAAATTATTTTGTGCGGTCGACCTAGGACCTCTAATGATCGACCCGACCTAGTTCTAGTTGGCTAAGGTCCAATTCTGGCATGTTATGGTCAACTAGAGACCTGGTCTAGTCGACCTGACCCTGCACAGGTCAACCTAGGTGCTGCACAGATCGACCCGGGTCCTGTTATGGGCAACGAGTGGCTCACACAGGTCGACCAAAGGCTCACACAAGTTGACCAAAACTTGATCTGATCAACTAGGGACCCTTTTCGGTCAACCAAAAAACCTCCGCAATCAATCCAAACCTATCATAGGTCAGCCAAACACCAGCCAAAACATATGGGGGCGTTTTGGAACTTTTTTGGTCAACTGGAACACCTCCTCAGTCAACTGAATTAAGCCTAAAACTCCAAGAAGCTCTCTAGAACTTTTTCGGTCGACCAAATTCAGGTCAAAATACCTATAAGCCCTCTACAACTTTTTTGGTTGACCAAGCACTTCCAGTGGTTGATCGATGATGTTGTTCTTGTGCAAAAACATGAGAAAAACACGTCGTTCCATCCATTTCTTGACACCAATCAACCAATGCTTCTGCATAAAATCTAAATCTACCAAAATAGTCCATAAATATGCATTGATTCAAGTTTCCAAACTCAAATCCAAAGCCAATGTTCGATCAAAACTTAACCTAAAAAAATGGAGAGGAGAAAGGACTTCCTCATAGAGTGCCTTCATAAATGTTGATGGCCGACCTCTTGCGAATGTTTTCCAAGCCTCAAACTCGCCGGATGTTCAAATCAGACTCTCTATTCTCTCTATCTTTCTTGTTCTTGAGGCGTCGAATGGAAAGAGGGGAACCCTCTTTCCTTCTCCTTTTTAAAAAAATAATTTATTTAATTTAATTAAGTATAATACAATATATAATAAACTACATATTATACATATTAAATCAATATACTTAAATACTCCATTCCAGAAATTCGAACGCTAACCAATTTCGACTTGAGTAAATCATCATTTAGCAAATTCTTTTTTCTCAATTTATTCACTACTCGATAACACCTAATTTTTTGGATTTGACTATTTGACCAAAAATTCACACGTGACTGCTACACGATAAATTATGTCAACCTTTCAAAACCTTGACTGAATATTACTAAAAAAAGTTACACGTGAAATTTATTATTATAAAATTTGCAGTTTGTACAACAAATACATAAGCTTACTCATCATCACATATCATAATTTTAATTAAATCTTATTATTAAATATATCATAAGTACAACTTTGCTCTTATACCAATTGTTGGTATTTAGGTTTCCTCGCACGATAAAATTACGGATGTTCATAATAGTGGTAACAAATATATCATGAAAAATAATTTATCATATAATAAGTGGATTATTGTTATAATATAATAATAATCATATGTGTAAAATAATTTTTAATTTTTTTTATCTAATATAAAGGATTAAGAAATCAAACATTTGTAGCTAATTTCACCTTAGTACAAAATTGGGGAGCTTTCATAATGACTTCCTCAACCTTTAAAACCTTTGATCTTCTCAATTAATCATTCTCACCTCAAATAAACATGTGTGAGCATGATGAATGTAACAAGATCACACTCAATTTATGATAGAGCGTATTCTCAACACATGAGATGATATATTTGGGTTTAGAGAACAATTATCTAAAACCAATATAGAAGACTCACAGATTTGCTCTCAAAATGGATTCTATAATTTCAAAGATTCTCACCATTACATGTTAATGAGATTGTAACCTATATTTATAGTGGAATAATTTCATAATAGTCATTATGAAATTTTAAAAAAAATATTACAAAATTTAATCTCCCATTTAAATTAGAATTGATTTCATAGTGGCATATTCAAAATAAAACCGTTATGAAAATCAAAGCCACTTGTCACCATAGCTCAACACTTGCCACCAGGGCATTAACTTAAATTTAACATAAAATCAATTCATAAAATCATTGAATTGATTTTATGTTTGTTAATTAATTGAATAATCAATAATTCAATTATTTCATTTAATGAAATATAAAAAATATATTAACTATGAAAACTTTTGTCATCGTGTTTAATCAATTGAACAATCAAGAATTCAATTATTCAATGTAATGAAAATAATAAGCTTATCGTTGAGTATATTAAATAATTAATTATTTAATCTTCTTTATTTATTTTCTATTATTTGAATAATGATATAAAGTAACGAAGGGATAGATGAATTTATAGTTTTAAGCTTCAATAAATTTTTCGTAAATTAATATAAACTCTTTAAATTAATTAACATAATTATTGACTATAAAGTAATTTCGCGAATACTTAGAGTTATACTCTTAAAACCATATAGTATATTTATTCAATGTAATGTTCATTTATATAGTCATTTCATATATATTAACCTTCTATTTAGATTCGTAATAGAGCTAGCTTTGTAATCTATTAACCTCTCATATTATATTTTTATCTTTGACTACCATTAGTTTTTGACTGAATAATTAATTCATAACGAATATGAATTGCGTGTTAATTATTTGATCATTTAACTAACAAACAAGGAAATCTATAAAAATAAATTTCATTGTATCGGTGTTAACATTCCCACCTATTGCTTTTAATTCACTTTCAATATACGAGGTATATGAATTGAAATTCATATAAAACTTTACCGAGTAAATAAAAGAATAAATTAAAATAAAATAGGAGTTTATTAAATATAATGAATCAAATCATACATATATAACCATAATTATTGTAACACCCCGACTTTTTAAGTTAGATAATTATCAGGGTATTACCGAGGACGTAACCGTTCAATTTTAATCTAAGAGATACTATTGAAGGTTTAATTGATGGAAATTAATTTAGAAAATAGAATCAAAAAGTTTAAATTGAACCCATAATAATTGTTAGACAATATTTCAGAATAAATCAAGAATAGAGAATTGGTCAAAAATAATTTATAATTTGAAGGAAAATTTTAATTAGGGTAATTAAATGAAATTAAAATGAATGATAACCTAATAAATTGGACTTTATAATTAAGATGAAAGATTTAGAGAAATAATTAAAATGAACTAAAATATAAAAGAAGAAAATTACAAATTTTGGGGGATGAGAACCGGTCCAACAGGAGAACCAGTTCAGTGTTGTGTGGTTGGTCCGGTTCAGAAGCAAATGAAGAGGGGATTTAGGTTTTGTTTTTGGCCTTCAGCCAATTTCTTCATAAGAGAGGCGAGAGACGAAGGAGAGCTGGAAACGAGAGAGAGAGAGAGAGAAGAGAGGAGATCGACTGAGGGAGAAATCGGAGGAAGGTGAGAGCTCGAGCTTGGGCTCGGAGGCAGTGTCCCGGTGAACGGTGAGCGGATGGCTGGCAACGGTGTAAAGCTTCAGAGCTTCTCACGCGAGCATGGTTTCCAGCAACGATTCAAGGTATATCCAGTCAATTCCTTCCTCCTCCTTTGCGTGTTGCTAGGGCGATTCGCAATCGGCAGGAGTGGTCTCTGGTGTTAGGTCAGGTTGCAACCGGTGACCTGCAACTCGGGTGCTCCAACCCGGTCTAGGTGGTTTGGGTCCAATCGTTACCTGCCGAGGGGAAATCTACAAATTTGTTTGCCTTTTTTCCAGTTGAGTTGTGCACTGCCGAAATGAGGTTTGGGTCTGTAGTTAGAGATTGATTATTTTGGTTGTTATTGGTCGTGAGAATGGATTTCGGTTGCCATGGTTAAGATCTGTTGGTGAAATTTTGTAGGTTATTACTAAGTGGAATGAGTCGTTAAGTGGGATTAAAATAATGAAAAATATTGGTTGATTCACTGCTTCTATTTTATGAAGAGTATTGATGAATGTTATTGGGTTAGATTTGAATACGTTAGATTTAGTTGTGGTGGATGTGCGCTCGGCCCATAATGTGGGATTTTGTTTTATGTTGGATGTTATGTTTTGTTTAGGTACTAAGGGATTCCTAGAAATTGCTATGTAATTAGGGATAAGTATAAGTCGTAATTATTAATGATAAATGTTACTAATTGGTGAATGTATCAAAAAGACGAGGAAGAATAACGACAAAGTGAGAATGCGATAAAGTTTTGAGGTAAGGATTGAGTAGAGTCCTTGGACAGTGGAGGCCCTAACCACAATTATTGTATGAATTGTATTGCTTTTCCTTGATGTGCATTCTTGACTATTTTGTGCAGTGTATTCTCTTTGTGCAGTGTATTCTCTTGGTTGTGATGCTTATTGCTTTCCTTGGTTCTAGTTAAGAAATAGAATTGGTATCTCTTATTGCTAATGTTCATCGTAGAGAAATGTGATGAATAATTGATGATGTTGAGTTGTGGGATAGAATGACGAAATGAAGGACGAAATGATATGCATGTATGATCAATTATGAATAGAGACTTTAAATCCTGTTTTGTACAATTAGTTATGTTCTCTTGCTGTAATTTCCTACATAATTTACCTTGTTATTCACTGTAGCTTCTTAATTATTAATACTTGCTTCATTTTCGTAAATCTAGCAAGTGTAGATAAATTAAGAGGATGATTATAGAAGCATGTTTAGCGTAATTAACTAAATTGAGCATGTCTGATTAAATAAAACTCTTTGCATGTTTAATTAATTGGAATAAAAGCGTAATCAATCAATTGGGAAATATAATCTATTATTTGAGCTTCTTGAATATGTTCAGTTTGAATTCCTTAAGTATTCTGAGCATGTTTAGTTAATTTAATGAACTAGCATGTTAATTTCGAATGTATAAGATCGGTTAGTCATTTCATTTATAATTGAATAGGACTTTAGTTGGTATCGATTTATTAAGCATGTTTCTAGCAATTGTTTGAGAAGCATGTTTATATTCTATTTAGTTTGTGTTTTGTTTTGTTTAGAACAACATGCAAAGCTAGTTTTAGTTTATTGATTATGCGATGATAAATTAAGCATGATCCCATTATTAATTTGTTTTAATTTATGAGCACGTTTCCATTTGTTAATCATTAAGCATGTTTAAATCAGTTAGTGTAGATAAGCAAGCGTAATTAGTTTAGTTTAATACTTTATAATTATAATTCAAGCATGTTTACAATTACGTTTGTGGAGCATGTTTCCTTCAATTGTTAAATTGCATCTAAGCTTTCATAACATTGTGAAAGCATGTTCAATTCGTTAAATATCTTGTATGTTATAGTTTACAGTTTGTACAAAAAATGCATAAGCCTATTCATCATCGCATATCATGATTTTCATTAAATCATGTTATTAAATATCTCATAAGTACAACTTTGCTCTTATACCAATTGTTGGATTTTAGGTTCCCTCGCACGGTAGAATTTTCAACGTTCATAATAGTGGCAACATGCATAATCTATATATCATGAAAAATAATTTATCATAAAATAAATGGATCATTGTTATAATATAATAATAACCATATGTGTTAAAGAATTTTTAATTATTTTTATCTAATTTAAAGGATTAAGAAATTAAACATTTGTATCTAATTGCACCTTGATACAAAATGGGGAGCAATGATAATGATTTCCTCGACCTTTGAAACATTTGATCTTCTCGGTTAATCCTCCTTACCTCAAATAAGTATGTTCAGGCATGATGAATGTAACAAGATCACACTCAATTAGAGAACGATTATCTAAGACCAATACAGAAAACTCACAAATTTGCTCTCAAAATGGATTCTATAATTTCAAAGATTCTCACCATTACATGTTAATGAGGATGTAACCTATATTTATAGTGGAATAATTTCATAATGGTCATTACGACATTTAATATAAAATCGTTTTGGAAATCAAAACTACTTGTCACCATAGCTCAACACTTGCCACCATGACATTAACTTAAATTTAGCATAATCCATTTCAAAAATGGTTTTAAAAGTTAGTTTATATTTGTTAATTAATTGAATAATCAATAATTCAATTATTTCATTTAATGAAATATAAAAAATATATTAACTGTGAAAATTTTTGTCATCGTGTTTAATCAATTGAATAATCAAGAATTCAATTATTCAAACAATAAATTTATTGTTGAGTGTATTAAATAATTAATTATTTAATCTTTTTTGTTTATTTTTTTATTTGAATAATGATAGAAAGTAACGAATTGACAAATGAATTTATAGTTTTAAGCTCCAATAATTTTTTTCGTTAATTAATATAAACTCTTTAAATTAATTAACATAATTACTAACTATAAAGTAATTTCACGAAATATTTAGAGTTGTACTCTTAAAACCATATAATATATTTATTCAAAATAACGTCCATTAATATAGTGTGAAGTTAAGTTAGTTGCTCTATGATGGAGAATAGATTGAGGATATGTGTTTTGATGCATGGAAATGAGCTTACATATTTACAGCATTTATGTTGTGTTGACTTGATTATTATTGGCTGAATTATATTAGATGTTAAATATATGGATAATGCTATTTGTTAGACGATATACTTTGTTAATAATTTCCTCAACCTTTGAAATATTTGATCTTCTCGATTAATCTTCCTCACCTCAAATAAGCATGTATGAGCATGATGAATGTAACAAGATCACATTCAATTTATGATAGAGCGTGTTCTCAACACATGAGATAATTTATTTGGATTTAGAGAACGATTATCTAAGACCAATACAGAAGACTCACATATTTGCTCTCAAAATTAATTCTATAATTTCAAAGATTCTCACCGTTACATGTTAATGAGGTTGTAACCTATATTTATAGTGGAATAATTTCATAATGGTCATGACATTTAAAGAAAAATATTATAAAATTTAATCTCTCTTTTAAATTAAAATTGATTTCATAATGGTATATTCAAAACAAAAACGTTATGGAAATCAAAACCATTTATCACTATAGCTCAACACTTGTCACTATGACATTAACTTAAATTTGGCATAATACATTTCAAAAACCATTTTCAAAAGTTACTTTATGGTTGTTAATTAATTGAATAATCAATAATTCAATTATTTTATTTAATGAAATATAACAAACATATTAACTATGAAAACTTTTGTAATTATATTTAATCAAATGAATAATCAATAATTCAATTATTCCATCTAATGAAAATAATAAACTTATTGTCGAGTGTATTAAATAATTAATTATTTAATCTTCTTTGTTTATTTTTCTATTATTTGAATAAAGATAGAAAATTACGAAGGAACAGATGAATTTATAGTTTTAAGCTCCAATAACTTTTTCATTAATTAATATAAATTCTTTAAATAAATTAACATAATTACTAACTCTAAAGTAATTTTACTAAATATTAAGAGTTATACTCTTAAAACCATATAGTATATTCACTCAAAGTAACGTCCATTAATATAGTCATTTTACATGTATTACCTTCCGTTTGGATTCGTAATAGAGTTAATTTTGTAATCCGTTAACCTCTCATATTATATTTTTATCCTTGACTACCATTAGTTATTGATTGAATAATTAATTCATAACGATTATGAATTTGCGCGTTAATTATTCGATCTTTTAATTAACAAACAAGGAAATCTATAAAAATAAAAATTTTAAGATAAATTTGGATGGACTTTGACATTAGAATGGTTGCGGTGTTTGTCTCTATAATTTTGGACAAGAATTCATATTTTTGCATAAATTTGCTGACTTATTTATAGTTGTTCGTGTGAATATATCTCTAGTTAAACGTGCTACATGTAAGGTTGAATTTGCTACATTCACATGTACATAAATGGGAGAAAATGAAAACAGTATTGTCAGAAAACAACAAAACCAAACCATCACCCATAGGTTGACAAAGACACTGACTTTGGTTTGAAAAGGCAAAGAGAGGGTCAATTCTAATTTCAAAACATGGTTGAGAAGAAAAAAAGATAATATGGTTTTATATTCAGAGAAATATTTCCTTACTAACTAAATGTAATGCCGGTAAAACAATGTACAAATTCAATCAATGAATATTTTACCTGCAAAAGTGTAAAAAATTTTGTGTGAAATTTTGAGAAACCCTTTGTCGCCCCAACGCTCTCTGTACGAATTTTTGACAATCTAATATCCTTTGTCTTTTAAGTTGCCGTACCCAACTAACAAAACAAAGTGATACTGTTTAGATTTTAGTGAAGTCTTGTTGTCAGGTGGGCCTCCATAAATTTCCTTCGTTAATGACTAACAAGTTAATAATTTAATAAAGCAACTAGAAAGAATCTCAAAAATGTATTTGAAAATGAAGCATTGAATAATAAATATCTCTACCTGTTTTGAGACATTGTACCTATCAAATTGAACACAATAACGTATTATTGCGCAAACTGATTGTTGCTTTAGTTGCTCTTCAACTTGCCTGAGGGGGGACCTCATTGTGACTGAAAATTTTGAGTGCAATCTAAAAACAGTTTACATCAAACACCGCTTATAATGAAATTAATTTGTAAGAATTCAGTATAGTATGAGCAAGTTCTTTACTTGTCTTTTTTTTTTTTTTTTTTGCATTCTCCCCTCTTTCCTTGGAACGGATAGTTTTGTTACCTTGAAATGCCATGCTTTTTAATCCATTGAAAAACACACTTAAATGGAAGTGGATAGCCGCCATAAGAATCTACTTTGAAGCTCGGTTTGTAAAGGCAGTCAGCTAACTGTTGAGGTGATAATTGAAACTTTTGGTCTGCTTGTTTAGAGTGGTAGATGTTGCAAAAGCTTTGAATACAACCAGTGATGCAGATTGTCTAGCAACACCCTATAGCAAAAAATAAATTAAGAGGGTGAACAAGAAATAAGTTAAGTAATAACAAGATTACATTACCGTATTTTTAACAATTCAACATAGAAGAAATAAAGATATAAATGGCAACAAATAAAGTAAGTTGTTAGTCGTATAAAAATACGTTCATTATATTATTAATTTCATCTCATCAACTCTAAACTACTAAAGCAAGTTTTAACTTGTGAAACTTAAAGAGTGGCAGATTGGAGGAACGGTGGATTTATAGGTCTAGTGAGAGATCAAGGTTATTTTGGTAAAATATTTTTTTAGTTTATTTTATCTTTACTAGTGACCTCATTATTTTTTTTTTTTTTTTATAAATATGGTAAATTAATTTTGTTATTACTTAACTTATTTCTTGTTCACCCTCTCAATTTATTTTTTGCTATAGGGTATTGCTGGGCAATCTGCATCACTGGTTACATTGAAAGCTTTTGCAACATCTACATCTCTAAACAAGTGGGCCAAAAGTTTCAACCATCGCCTCAATAGTTAGTTGACTGTCTTTACAAACCGAGCTTCAAAGTAGATTCTTGTGGGGGCTATCCACTTCCATTGAAGTGTCTTTTTCAATGAATTAAAAAGCATTGACATTTAAAAGGAACAAAACTATCTATTCAAAGGAAATAGGGGAGAATGCAAACAAAAAAAAAGACAAGTAAAGAACTTGCTCACACTATGCTGAATTCTTACAAATTAATTTCATTAGAAGCGGTGTTTGATGTTGTTTTAGATTGCATTCAAAATTTTCAGTCACGATGAGGTCCCCCCCTCAGCCAAGTTGAAGAGCAACTAAAACAACAATCAGTTTGCGCAATAATACGTTATTGTGTTCAATTTGATAAGTACAGTGTCTCAAAACAGGTAGAGATATTTATTATTCAATGTGTCATTTTTTAAATATATTTTTGAGATTCTTTCTAGTTGCTTTATTAACTTGTTAGTCATTAATGCATGAAATTTATGAAGGCCCACCTGACATCAAGACTTTACTAAAATCTAAACAGTATCACTTTGTTTTGTTAGTTGGGTATGGCAGCTTAAAAGGCAAAGGATATTAGATTGCCAAAATTTCGTACGGAGAGCGTTGGGGTGACAAAGGGGTTCTCAAAATTTCACGCAAAATTTTTTACACGTCTGCAGGTAAAAATATTCATTGATTGAATCTACACTGTTTTATCAACATTTAGTTAGTAAAAAAATAATTCCTTGAATATAAAACTATATAACTTTTTTTTTTCTTCTCAATCCTGTTTTGAAAATAGAATATCTAGTTTTGTTGTTTTCTAACAACACTGTTTTCATTTTCTCCCATTTATGAACATGTGAATGTAGTAAATTCAATCTTACATGTAGCACATGTAACTAGAGATATATTCACACAAACAACTATAAATAAGTCAGCAAACTTATGCAAAATATGAATTCTTGATGAAAACCGGTATATTAAAGAAGTGAACTTAGATTACGATTAGGTTAATTTTCACTGCCCACCGTCTTCTTTTATATCTAGGTTATGTGATATTATAAAGCTGATGAAAAATATAAAACCACCAAGTAGTTTACTAAATATCAGTCGTTTTATTATTTTATATATATATATAATTTATTTGAGTCGGGGCAAATTTTGAAAAAATGACCCCCAATGAAAATATTAGAAGCAACTGTTCTTATAATTCTATTCTATTAGTGTAAACCACCTATATCTTAGCATATGACCAGCGTGGTCAATGACAAGCTTTTATTCAAAACTAACATAGTTGTAACTACAAGGAAGATCAATTCTATACAATTTTACTTACCTAACAATAATTATATTCTGGAAAAAGTGGCCATCCACACAGCTAACACCCACTACTCAGGTCATTTTGCAATTGGAAATGAGCTTTTTCAATTAATTTTGACGCAATATCTGAGTGCAAATCAGCATTCACTGCTATACCCTGAAATTTTCAGCCATCTTGAAGAGTTACCATAGCCTGTTAAGAGTTATTTGCTTACATTGATATATTATTTTCAACGTCAAAACCATCAGACTCACAGCAATTCAAGGTGGCAACTGTAAATACACTGCATTAGAAGACTACATTGCACTTTTAATATTTATATGAGAATTTGATAGCGAGAGTTTAATTGAGGCTGCGCTGGATAAGATTCGATATTTATAATGCAGTGTGCAAAAAAGGAAGTGAAATCAGTTTTAGCCTCAAAGAGATTGTGCTGATCAATATTTAATATTTTAATATTTATATGTAGTGTGCATAAAAGGAAGTGGAATCAGTTTTGGCCTCAAAGAGGCTTTGTTGGACAATATTTAATATTTATAATGCAGTGTTTAGTACTGGAAGTAGAATCAGTTTTGGCTTGGCTTCGAGTGTTGACATGAAAGCTGCTCTAAAGTAGGGGTTAGCATTTCTATCAATATTTTGGACTTTTGTGTGCCTATATACGATCAAAAGGCATAGTTCCAGTTTCTTTCTTTTTTGCTATTTAATTTATTTTGTTGTTCTAATTTCATTTACTGTAACGTTCGGTGGATGTTCTGTTATTGATTTGGAGAAGGCACCACCACACATTGTCCAAAGAGTAAACGTGGGAACAGATGCAGCTTTTGAGGACTTCAACCAAAGACATGTAATTGACTTTTCCTCTGGAGAGAACAATAGAGAAGAAGAGGTTGATTCATTCACCCTTTTATTGTGTTGAAGTCTTGTGCAAGGTACCACTTACAAACTTGTGGAGATTGAGGAGGTGTTAAAAACTGTGTTCAGGCTATGCTTTTTTATTATATTTTTACCGCAAAGCCAGCAGACTCACACAATAACCTCTTGACAAAGTTTGAAGCAGTTGTGTGGTTCGTACTCCCTGATTACAAATTGAAATCTGTTGAGTGTGAGGCAAAGTCTTCTGAGCGAGGTATGTTCTTATTACCTGTGAAGTTAAATTCACAGACATACTCAGGGTTGGTGTTTCAAAGCAATTAATTACTTATTTGGAAATATTTGCGCAACACAAATTACTTAATGATTCACTTTTTTTTTTAAAGAATCTCACAGTTATGTTACCTCTAGTTCTAGTCAAATCTGGTTTGTGTTGTTATTCTTTTACTCTTTCAATTTTCAACGACTGAGGTGGTCTGAATGATTGTTTCCGGTCCACACTATCATGCCAACTTCTCATCTGTTTCCACTAATCAGCACTCAAAGCCCTCCTTCTCGACTCCTCATCCACAGTTCTCATCTCCGGCACTGATATCTGCACCAATACCTTCATCATCCGTCAACAGCATTCTCGGCAGACCAATGTTCACATCACCCACTTGGAAACCCAGCAAATTTACTCCACACAAACCTAGGTGTCAGATTTGCCACAAACTAGGACACACAGCTTCAGTGTGTTATCATCGCCTAAATGCTTCGTTCAAACCTCAACCTCTTCCTCCGAAAACTTATCATACAGCTGCTTCTTCAACTGAGATATTTAATAATGGAGTCTCGCAATCACACTGCAACCCTACATCCTCATCGTCCACTTGGCTTCTTGATTCTGGAGCCACCCATCACTTCACTCCTCAAGAAAGTGATCTCCAACCAGCTCAGCCATACTCTGGTCCAGCTAATGTAATTGCTGCCAACGGTAATACCCTCACCATCTCTAATATTGGTAACTCCTCTATTTCTTCTTCTACAGCAAATCTTCAACTATTAAATGTTCTTCACACCCCTTTTATGACCACTCGACTTATTAGTGTTCATAAGCTTTGATGTGACAATGACGTCATGGTAGAATGTCACCTGTTTTTCTTTATTGTCAAGGATCGGAGCTCTAGTACTGTTTTCCTTCGCGGAAACGTTCATCAAGGTCTTTACTCCATTTCTTCGCCGTCGACTCCTCCACTAGCTGCACTTCTTGCTTCCTCTGTTGTGCCTTCTCATTTGTGGCACTTTCGTTTAGGCCATCCCCACTTTACTACTGTCAAACGAATTTTATCTCCGTGTAATGAATCTGTTTCTCATGTTTCTCCCACCAATTGCCATTCACTGACTCTATTTCTTGTGTCTCGTCTCCTTTTCAACTTATTCATTCTGACATCTAGGGTCCTTCCCTAGAATATTCAACCACAGGGGCACGATATTTCTTGTTGTTCATTGATGACTTTAGTCATCGATCATTGAGCCAACTCAATGAATGACTCGTCAATGAGTCATGGTGATCTTTGCTATTATACTAAGCTCTAAATAACTGAATGAAGTCTTTCCACTTCAATCTATTGTGCATCAATATTCACCCTCACTACGTTCCACTAACTGCGGGCTAACTTCCTAAAAATGTGTTGCAATCCCGACCTAACGCTTTTCAGGGACTTGCAAGGATTAGAAATTCAGCTCCATCTCCTATAGCCAATTCTCAACCTCTACAGGATTCGCATTGCCCTTGAACACAGACGAGGTCAAGTGGGTAAACTCTCGGAAGTAAGCCATCAGAGTCATGCTAGGATTTTGAGCCATAATACTGCTCGATAGATTCTGTAGTGCATCTATCATAGCTGCATTAGGGTCCACACTATCATCCTAGGCTTGGGTGCAAGGATTTCTCTTCAGTTGTATTCTCATCTTTTCTGATAAGAGAATTACACTTGGTCAGAAAATTTCATATGCACTGAGGTCATTATCCAAATTTTACACTAAGAAATTTCTCAAACAATTACTATTAGGAATTCGTGAAACCTTAGGTGCACGTATATACGTAGTATAAAAACTAACATACTGTCGAACTGTCTATGTCAGATTTTTATGTGTGGCACCCACAAAATATAGTTTTCAAAACCACGATACAATGCAATGCATCTAAGTATAAAATCTTTACCTCAACAACGATCTCTCCTTTTATCCAAAGGAGCAGCAACCTAAGATATCGGCTAGAAATTCACAAACTCATCTGAGCCTAAAAATAAGCCAAAGGACAAGAACTCCCATTAATGAATCACAAGGGAAAAGTTGAGGGATTCTATAGCAGAACTAGGAACTCAACTAATGTATAAATTGTAAAACCCGAGAATTTTTAAGATAATAAATTCTACGTGTAAATTTTTTGTGTTAAAATCAGTCATAACGTTGAAATGTTGACTCGAATTGTTGCGCAGCGACCACGTGTGAAATTTTGGCCAATTAGTCAAATCGGTGGAATGAGAAATTTTCGAACGGAAAATTTATTCGAGAATTTAATTGGAGTGGTAAACATCGTTGGGTGAGGTTCGGAATAAGTTGAAATTTGGAATAAGTTATTTAATATATATTATATAGATATACATAGTATATATACAAATGGATGAATTAAGAAATTGATAAAAAAAAAAAAAAAAAAAAGAGTAAATATTTAAGTAAAAGAAAAGATGAAAAGTGAAGGGAGGAAAAGAGAGTGCCCGCAGGCAAATTGTGAAAATTGAAGAGGAAAGACTTTAAATGAATAAAATAAAATAAAAAGGAAAGGAATAAGATAAAGGAAAAGGAGAAACAACGTTGTTGAGTAATAGGGTGGACTATTGTGGCATGGGGAAGATTGGATGAAGTCTTGACCGTCAGATGAAGGCTATGGGAATCGGATGATCTGTGGACTGTCAGATCAAGACGGAGAGATGTCCCTTGGATCAAGAGATGTCTAATACTGAAGGGTAAGTAAATTCACGTGTGAGGCACACGATAGTTGAGTGGACGAAATGATAGCCGTTGCATGTCACTCGGGCATATTGTCAACTGTCGGATTGAGTGTGGGAGATGTCTGTTGAAGCTGGGGACGTCTGTAATAAGCTAATAATTGATGTTACGTGCAGGGCACATGTTACTTGTAAAACGCGGGTGAAGGGTCAGCCTTTAGATGAGGAAAGGAGGATGAAATTAAGCTCGTTGGATGATTGTGAGGGGCGTCCATTTTGAGGAGAGACATCCGTCATAAGAAAGACTTTTCGTCTGTGTGGATAAGGGATGTCCGAAACTGGCTGAGGGATGTCTGACTTAGAGTGAGGCACGTCTGAAAACATTGAACCCTAGAAATTGAATATAAATAGGTGCGTTAGTCGAGGGTTTGGGACGATTCCTTTTAAGCTGTCGAAGACCCTTCCGTTAGAGAGAGAGAGAGAGAGAGAGAGAGAGAGAGAGAGCCTGGAAGACAGAGGACTGAGACGAAGAACAAGGGCATTTTGAGCATCCTGAGCAAAAACTGGTGAGAGGCGAGTGGTTGAGGAATGACTCCCTCGGCCGATGGCTGAAACCATATTTAAAATTAATCTGATTACATGCTTGCAATACTTTAAGTCCCATAAACGAATTTGATTTAACCGTTTCTATAAACAATCATCAAACTAAAATACCAACCTTGGTCCATGATACGATAAAAGCTTTTGATAAAGATATTGAGTCCGTTTATCGACCTTAAACCTTTCCTTTTAATCGTTTCTTCGATGATCCAGAAACCGAAGTATAGTCCACCGTTATTCTTTTTCAAAGATTTGAGAGAGAGAGAGAGAGAGTAAATCGTTGTCATCAATTCTGTAATCTTCTCTCTAGGTGATGAAGAAGGCACCCGTACGAAAGGTATCCCTCCATACATACTTTTCCGATCATGTCTCTTCATTCACATCCCTTTAAACTATACTTTATACATTCAATTAAGGTTAAGGTGAGGGAATTAAAACCCAATGAACTTAATGTATTTAATGCTTAACAACCATCACATTAAGCACATTAATATTAAGTCAATGTAACTTTAATTAACATAGACCACACTTATATATAGATTATAATTAAATAATCTAACAATCTCCCACTTGGGCCATGTTATGAACTTTAATATCAATTGATATGCAGCTAGTACTTTTCAGCTAATACTTTTCAGCTGACATAACTTGAATTCACAATCCATTAATATAGTGTACTTTAATGTGAATTATATCAAGTTATACTTTCATAATGAATTGTATAATTGAATCATGGCAGGCACATGTGAATTATGTCAACATGATTCTTTCCATGTATCACAAATCATACAATTCATTAGTTATGTAATTGAGGAACACTATAAACCCTTCATAACAATAATTGTATACTACATAATATGAATAATAAATATACATACAAAAACAATTTCCTTCATTGAATTCAAAAGTGTTATAAGTTACAAGTTACACTTTTACAATCACATAGACTTGTCACCTAAACTCATCTTTACAACATGTTCTTTAAAGGTTTTAGGTGGCAATCCTTTTGTCAACGGATCAGCTATCATTGAACTTGTACTTATATGCTCAATGCACACCCTTTGTTTTTGTATTTCTTCTTTGACTGCAAAGTACTTTAAGTCCATATGTTTTGCTCCTTTCGAGTACTTGTCATTCTTCGAGAAGAATACAGCTGCGGAGTTATCACAATACATTTTCAGCGGTCTATCTATACTTTCGACCATGCTTAGTGTCAGGACCCGGAGGGGGGCCGAACAGAAACGCCGGGCCAAACGACCTGATCTTTGTGGAAGACCTGGTCACCTAGCCCAAGGCTGATTAAATTATTGCGAAAGACTTGTATAAATACCCAGCCGCGACCCACTTGTGATGGGTCACGGTCCATATAGTGATTGCGAGAATTATAAATAATGCAGAAGTAATAACCCTTTACGTCCAAACGATACTGTGCATACAATCCAGAGTATTCAACAACCAAATTAAGTATTTCTTTTACAGTCATCCAAATTAAAAATAATTAGTCATCTGTTGTTACGCTTACCGATGGATAAAAGTTTAACTAGTTAACGAAGAAATAATGTAAACAAGATCTCCAATCTGATTCCCGCTCAAGCTTACTTAATCTTCTCTTTACCTGGAGTGGTGGGAGTCGTGGGGTGAGTGACTAGCTCAGTATGGAATTTATACTAAATACTATGCATGTGTAAAACTTATTTTACCTTTCCTTGAAAATTATGAGTTTCGGGGAATCATGCACATTTAAATAAAACATTGAAATCATTGGTCTCAAGGAAATCAGACCCAAAAACCTCCGACGAGATTTAAGAAAGCATGGTCGTATACATAGACAACTATCAGTTAAAATACTATCGTCGTGTTTTGTTACGAAATTGTGTTCCGTGAAAAAGGAGGGTCACTCAAGGACTCCCTCGAACAAACGCACAGAAAGGCGGCGACCGTTTCTGGGCAGCACCTCATGAGCCTGGCGGAAAGAGAAGAGAAAAATGACGGTGGTCCGTAGACTCAACTTGTCACCCAGGTTGTCGTGCAAAATTCCGCTACGACACGCCCGTAATATAAACAGATAAAAATAATACCCTGATCAGGTTTAGGGATTTGCAACCCACGGAAGCAGTCATCACCTTCCCAAAGTCTCCTATTTTCACACAGCGCACAAACAAAACATCTCCACGTAGTAGGAGATGTATAGAGGATGTCCCCTTGATACTTTGACGCCGAGACCGTACAAAGTGCCGAGAAGATGCAGCCCAAACAGGTTATAATCACCATATAAAACATGTAATCCAACGCACGAAAGTAAAGGTATAAAACTTTTGTACATATATAGTATAAAAAGCAGACGTGCTGTCGAACAGTCCCCGTCAGGTTTTTCATGTGTGGTATTCCACAAAATAGGTTTTATTTTGAAAACTATGCAATGCGATGCAAGCAACTAAGTATAAAGCCCCTACCTCGATGACGGCCTGCCTTACCGTCCGAAGCAACCAATCACGCAAGAATCGTATCACACTCGCTGGAATCATCCAGGCCTGGTAAATGTACCAAACGCGAGAATTCATAAATTAATCCCAAATATAATGAAGGGACCTATACCAAAATAGGAGTTCAACCAATCCTAATTTAAAAATTCCAATAAAATTTTCAACTCCATCTAATAACACTCTTTAAACTTAAAATCCAACTTTAACCAATATAGAACTCAAGACCAAAATTCAATTCATACTCCTTGGATTACTTACCTTCAATTACAATTAAAATCCGTCATTCAAAATAACAACCCAATTTAGGATCACAGCAGTAA
>CM039480.1:1296423-1349653 GCA_022433065.1 Begonia loranthoides | reverse complement strand
TTTTTGCAGCCGGCCGACGTCACCTGCTCGGAAAATCGACCGTCAGTTCTCGGCCGAAGTCGCTGCTCGCTGGTTCGCCGTTTTCAGTCACAGTGTCGTTCTTCCGCGAGCGAGCGTCGCCGTCGTCCTCAGCTCGAGGGTTCGCCGGACGCCGAGTTCGCCGGTTCGTCGGCGTCTCCTCCTCCCTCTCGACTTCTCTCTTTCGGGGACGCAGGGGAGAATCTGGGGAAGAGGAAAATTGTTTTCCTCTTCTCCAGATTTAGGGTTATACATTTTTTTTTTAAATTTATTTATTTATTTATTTATTTATTCATATATATATATCTTTTCGTTTAAAACCCCATTGTATTCTATCCTTTTTCTCTTAATCTGTTCCATGTCGTTTATCGATCCAACAAATTCTCCAATTCTAATTTCTCAAATAGATTTTTCGTTTCCGGATTTCCAATTCAACTGATTTGATTTAACTGACCAAAATTTTATTCGAGCAATTACGCAATAATTCGCGTCAACTGCTCAACGTCATGCCCGATTTAAATGCGAAAAATTTACACGTGGAAATCATCATTAAAATTTCACGGCTTTTACACTTAGACCCTGAATAAAGTTCCGCAACCACAATGCTTGAATTGTAGCTTCAAAACATGCTACAAATTCAGATTCTATAGTGGAAGCAGCAATCGTAGGCTGTTTTCCACTTTTCCATGAGACGGCCCCTCCAGCTAATAGGAACATGTAACCGAATGTAGATTTCCTCGAGTCTACACATCCGGCATAATCCGAATCTGAGTATCCAATCACTTCTAGTTGACTCAATTTTCTATACATGAGCATGAAGTCCTTTGTTCATTGTAAGTACCTGAGTACTTTCTTTGCAGCTTTCCAATGATCCAATCCTGGATTACTTTAATAACGGCCCAACATCCCTACTGCAAAACTTATATCCAGCCGTGTGCATGTCTGGGCATACATTAAGCTCCCTACTGCTGATGTATATGGAATAAGTTCCATTTCCTTACATTGCAAATCATTTTTCAAACATTGCATTAAACTGAACTTGTCCCCTTTCTGAATTGGAGCAACACCAGCGAAACATTTATCCATTCTAAATCTCTCAAGAATTTTTTCGATATAATCTTTCTGAGACAATCCTAGCAATCCTTGTTTTCTATCACGGAATATTTCTATTCCAATCACATAGGATACCTCACCCATATCTTTCATTTCAAAATTCTTTGAGAGAAAATCCTTAACATCACGTAACGTTCCTTTATTGTTAGCAACAAGAAGAATGTCGTCAACGTACAATACTAGGATACAAAACTTACTCCCACTGACCTTCATATAGATACACCGATCAACAGTGTTCTCTATAAAATTGTATGACAAAATGGTATCATTAAATTTAATGTACCAATGTCTGGAAGCTTGTTTTAATCCATAAATTGACTTCTTCAGCTTACATACCATCTTTTCATTTCCCGGAAAGGAAAATCCTTCAGGTTGATCCATATATACTTCTTCCTCTAAGTCTCCATTAAGAAAGGCGGTTTTAACGTCCATTTGGTGAAGCTCTAAATCATAATGAGCCACCAAAGCCATAACTATCCTTAAAGAGTCTTTCTTCGAAACCAAAGAGAAAGTCTCTTTATAGTCAATGTCATCTTTCTGAGTGTAACCTTTGGCGACAAGTCTAGCCTTATATCTTTCGATATTACCTTTCGAATCACGTTTGGTTTTGAAAATCTATTTACAACCAACGCATTTCTTTCCTTCAGGTAACTCTACAAGTTCCCAAACTTTGTTGTCATCCATAGATTTCAACTCTTCCTTCATAGCATTAAACCACTTTTCGGAATCATTACATTCCATGACTTTATTAAATGATTCTGGATCCTTATCATTGCTCAAGTCACATTCCTCTAGTGCATAAACTACATAGTCATCAGAAATTACTGGTCTTTTCTCCCTTACAGACCTTCGCAATTCTGTTGCTTGTGGTTGATCACTTACGACTTGATCAACGTTAACATGCTCATCATTAACTTGTTCACCTTGCGTGGGTTGAATATCCATATGTTGTTCCGGTATGTTGTCAGACTGTGATACAACATAAGGTACAACAACTTGATGAGAATTACTAGGTGTCGTTTCCTTCATCCGATTCTCTTGGGTATTCCCATTTCGTGAATCATCACTCCCACTGAACATGCCATTCTCAATGAACTGAGCATTTCCAGATTCTACAATCCTTGCACTATGCTTTGGGCAATAGAAAATGTACCCTTTAGACTTTTCTGGATAACCGATGAAGAAACCACTAATGGTTCTTGCATCGAGCTTCTTTTCATGTGGATTATAAATTCTAACTTCTACTGGACATCCCCAAACATGAATATGTCTCAAACTAGGTTTCCTTCCCGTCCACAGTTCATAAGGAGTCTTAGGAACTGCCTTACTAGGAACCCTATTCAGCAGATATGTAGCGGTCTTTAAACCGTGCATCCACAATGATATAGGTACATTACTGTTATTCATCATACTTCTTACCATTTCGATAAGAGTATGATTCTGCCTTTCAGCTACACCATTTTGTTGTGGTGTACCCGACATCGTATACTGTGCACAAATGCCTCGACTTTTGAGAAACCTTGCAAATGGACCTTTGTTTTGTCCACTTTCATCGTATTTACCATAGTATTCACCACCTCTATTCGTTCTCACTGCTTTTACTTTTCTATCTAGCTGTCTTTCCACCTCATTGATGAACACTTCTATAACGTTCATCGCTTGAGATTTTTGATGCAGTAGATATAAATATCTATAACGTGAGAAATCATCTATAAAGGTGATGAAATATTTTTCTCCATTCCATGAAGGAATGTCGAATGAAGTATGTATTAAATCTAAAAGTTCTTTGCTTCTTGTGGCAGGATACTTTGATGTATGTTTAGTTTGCTTTCCTTTAATGCAATCTACACACACGTCCCAGGCATCAAAATCTAATTGAGGTAAAATGTCATTTTTCATTAACCTCATTAACTTTCTTTATATATGTGACCTAGACGCTTATGTCATAAGAAAGCTGAACTTTCATTTGTTGCATCGCGTTTTAATCCAATTACATGATCAACGTTAAATAGAGATTCCATAAATTTAACATCAAGATTGAAACAGTACAAATTATCTTTCATAATACCACAACCATAATAGTATTTGTGTTTGTACAAAGTAAACAAACCATCACCAATCTTAACATTAAATCCTTTACAATCTAGCTTTGCAACAGAAATTAAATTCCTAGCACACTCAGGAACATAAAGACATTCTTCTAGATCCAGGTGGTATCCAGTATCATAGATCAGTCTATACGTCCCAATTCCCTTTATTTGTGCCTTTATTCTGTTTCTCATGTACAAGAACTTTTCAGCTCCGTTTATGGGTTAGATCTAAAGAAATCCATGCGTAACATGTGAAACATGAGTAGTAGCACCAGAATCCAACCACCAAGTAGTATTAGGTACTTCTATAATATTTGATTCAAAACATACTGAAACAAATAATGTACCTTTTTTTTCGAACCAAGCCTTCCTCTTCGGACAATCCTTCTTGACATGTCCGGCTTTGTTGCAAAAGAAGCATTTAAGCTCTTTACGGATTTGACCATCATTAATCTTTAATTGGTAATTTCCCTTCCGCTTGTTCTTTTTACTCGGTTTAGAGTTGCTACATTTGGCATTCTTTTCAAACGTCAAATTCACGGTATGGTTTTTAAGCTTCTTCAACCTCCTTTCCTCTTGTATGAGCATGACCTTTATCTCTTGAAAGTTCCATTTTTCCTTGATGGTGTTATAGTTCACCTGGAACTGGCCAAACTCAACAAGAAGTGAGTTGATTATAAATTGAACCAAGAATGATTCATTCATATCCATACACAACGTCTTAAGCTTTGCTGCCAAATTGGCCATGCTCGTTACGTGGTCATGAATGGGTTGAGACCAATCAAATTTCTTGGTCGTCAACTCACTCATTAAGTTTCCCACAACAGACTTGTTAGTAATGTCTAATTGGGAGTATGCCTTTATCTTTGACATGAAGTCCTTTACATCATTTACTTTTGGCATTGATGCCTTAATATTTTCAGCCATCGTCATCTTCATCAAGCTCATACACAGCCTATTAGACCGCTTCCAACTCTCATTATAAGACTTGTCAGCTTTCGTACTAGTCTTAGTAATAGCTGGTGGTCTATCACTAACTAATGCTAGGTCCAAATCCAATACACCCAGTTAAAATTGGATATGTTCAGACCAGTCGGCATAGTTAAGACCATTGAACTTAACAGAAGTACTACCAGAAGAATAGATTAATAGAAGCTACAAACAACAACAATTCATGCTCATATATTAATACATTCTATCCTAACCAGATCCAAATAAAGCAAATAACAATTTCATTAAGTTTACCTATGGGTAATCCTTAAAGAAATACACAATTCATGATGTTATAACTTTAATTGACTTATAAACACATTTAGCACAATATGTTAAATATCTTTGGACATTTAAACACATCAATTAAATATGTAAACATGTCACTTTAATGTTATTAATTATAAATAATGGTCCACCTTTGGGTGACCTACAAGTTTATAATTAATAAACACATCTCAAAAACATTATTATTATTGAATAAACAAATTACACAATTCAATATTGATCCTTTCAAACTAGGTCACTTTGGTGACTACTTAGTTTCTATACAACAATATTTTAATTGTATAAACAATCATTCATTCAATAACTTTAATTTAAAATGTACATACACATATTGCGGATGATATGCAGACGCAGTAATGTCGTCCGCATCCTCTTCTTATCGTCCGAAAGTGCATGTAACGGACGCTGAATCATACCGGCCGCATCATCCGGATAAAATACATCCGGACGACACTTCTTTACAGATTCATATCGGACGCAATTGTTTTACGTCCTCATCGTCCGCATTATATCATCCGGTTAACTAATCTGTACAGATTCATATCGGACGCAAATTTTAGCGTCCGCATCATATTGATCTGGACGAATCTTTCTTTACAGATTCAAACCAGACGCAACATGGATATGTCCGCTTCGACCGCAACCTTTCATTTATGCGTCCGCATGAAGAACAGTCACCCAGAAACAGTTTTTTACACTTTGCGTCCGCGGCCTTAATTTGGCGTCCGCAAGACGAACTTTTACAGTCTGCGAAGAACAACCAACACAAAAACATTATTATCTTTACTCCTTTCTACGATTTCTTCTTCAAATCCATGCATGCATAATATCACGAAATTGAAACATTCATTTTCATGCATATAAACTGTAATCCGTTTTCATGGTAAATCAAAACGTATATTTTAACCGTGCTCTGATACCAATTGAAAGCATATTTAAAATTAATCTGATTACATGCTTGCAATACTTTAAGTCCCATAAACGAATTTGATTTAACCGTTTCTATAAACAATCATTAAACTAAAATACCAAACTTGGTCTATGATACAATAAAAGCTTTTGATGAAGATATTGAGTCCGTTTATCAATCTTAAACCTTTCCTTTTAATCGTTTCTTTAATGATCCAGAAACCGAAGTATAGTCCATCGTTATTCTTTTTCAGAGATTTGAGAGAGAGAGAGTAAATCGTTGTCATCAATTCTGTAATCTTCTCTCTAGGTGATGAAGAAGGCACCCGTACGAAAGGTATCCCTCCATACATACTTTTCCGATCATGTCTCTTCATTCACATCACTTTAAACTATACTTTATATATTTAATTAAGGTTAATGTGAGAGAATTAAAACCTAATTAACTTAATGTATTTAATGCTTAACAACCATCACATTAAGCACATTAATATTAAGTCAATGTAACTTTAATTAACATGGACCACACTTATATATAGATTATAATTAAATAATCTAACAATGCCAGCCGCGAAAAAACTATTGTGGGTCGCGGGCAACGGTGAAACCGCGACAAGGAACGTTTCGGAGGGTCGAGCACATTTCCTCCATTTTCCGGTGACGTATGAATACCGTGCATCCTTTTGCCCTTGGCCAAATGGGCTTGTTATGATTCTTCTAGAAAACTTCGATAACATGTTCTGTTTTGTTCTATTGCTTGAGTTGGTTTCTTCATTTTGCTTACTACTTGAAAAACATTGTGGAAGTGTTGCATTGTTGGATATGGTGATTTGTCCCTTGTTATGCTCATGGCTAAATTGTTCAAACGGAAAGACCCGAAAATGATGATATTGTTGGTTCTGTTTACTTACCACTAGTTTGGATGACATGAAAACCGATGCTAAGTTGATAATAGATTCTTGTTTTGTTATTACCATTGATGATAAAAAAACGGAAAACGAGTATGAGTTGTTGCTATAGATGATTTGTTCCCTGTTTTTGCTACTGTCTTTGCAAAATAAGGATGGATGATATTTGGTTTGCTATAATTACCTTGAATTGATGAACTATGAAGAGAAGAATATTGTTGGTAGTATATAGTTCATGCTCACAGATTATGGTTGTATTGTTTTATGCTATGGTTTAGTTACTGCATAGATGGAATACTTGATGTTGCAAAATGTTGAGTGAGCTGAAATAGAAAATATTGGGGATGAATATGTTAATGCAATAGTAGATGAGTTAGAGTTCTATTTTGGTTATTAAGAATAGACATTGAGATTAGACCCGATTTAGGATTTTATACATATTCTTCAGGATTTCATTTAAGAGGTTTTTCTCTGTGTTTGACATATTGTAGGCTCGGGCGAGTTTGAGGACTTCAAGTCAGTACCTACGGTTGTAGCTCCTTTGGATACGAGGAGAGACCGCCACCGATGTAGAGATTTTATACTGAGTTGTTTTGCATTGCATTGCATAGTTTTTAAAATTGTATTTTGTGGAATACCACATATGAAAAACCTAAGGGAGACTGATGAATGTAGCTAATTTCACCATTGTACAAAATGGGGAGCTTTGATAATGATTTCCTCAACCTTTGAAACATTTTATCTTCTCGGTTAATCCTCCTTACCTCAAATAAGCATGTGTGAGCATGATGAATGCAACAAGATCACACTCAATTTGTGATAAAGCGTATTCTCAACACATGAGATGATCTATTTAGATTTAGAGAACGATTATCTAAGACTAATACAAAAGACTCACAAATTTGCTCTCAAAATAGATTCTATAATTTCAAGGATTCTCACCAATACATGTTAATGAGGTTGTAACCTATATTTACAGTGGAATAATTTCATAATAGTCATTATGACATTTAAAGAAAAACATTACAAAATTCAATCTCCTATTTAAATTAGAATTGATTTTACAATGGCACATTCAAAATAAAAACCGTTATAGAAATCAAAACCACTTGTCACCATAGCTCAACACATGCCACCATGATATTAACTTAAATTTGGCATAATCCATTTCAAAATCCGTTTTCAAAAGTTACTTTATATTTGTTAATTAATTGAATAATCAATAATTCAATTATTTCATTTAATGAAATATAAAAAATATATTAACTATGAAAACTTTTGTGATCGTGTTTAGTCAATGAAAAATCAAGAATTCAATCATTCAATCTATTGAAAATAATAAATTTATTGTTGAGTGTATTAAATAATTAATTATTTAATTTTCTTTGTTTATTTTTCTATTATTTGAATAATGATAGAAAGTAACGAAAGGAAAGATGAATTTATAGTTTAAGCTCTAACAATTTTTGTCGTTAAATAATATAAACTCTTTAAATTAATCAACATAATTACTAACTATAAAGTAATTCCACAAAATACATAGAGTTGTACTCTTAAAACCATATAGTATATTTATTCAAAGTAACTCCATTGATATAATCATTTCATATATATTAACTTTCCATTTGGATTCATAATAGAGCTAGCTTTGTAATCCGTTATTATATTTTTATCCTTGACTACCATTAATTTTTTATTGAATAATTAATTTATAACGATTATGAATTGTATTGTAATTATTTGATAATATAACCTATAAAAATGAATTTTATTGTATCGGTGTTATGAATTATGAATTATCATAACATTATAATTTTATTTGATCTAATCCTATATAATCATATTATAAAAAACATGTTTATCTTATGTCACCACATAGACAATCAGGATATAATTATACATTCTTAATTAGATAAATTATGTTTATGACTATAAACGATTTGAGGATTCCATACTTCAAATATAAGTCACAAACTTATTTTGATTATTATTCTTTATATTTTATCTCACATATATATAATATATATGTTAGTATAAATTTAGCATAATAACCAATAAATTTTTCTATAAATATTATAAATTATAATTTAAAATGGTAACATAATATTAATCAATAGAAATTTATTTAAATATTACAAATTTATTATATTTATTTATTTGGCACATTATTCATAACATCTTTAGCCTGACTCTAACCTTATTTGGGTTGAGAAGACTTGTATGGTTTGGATATAGAGAAGAACTTACTTTTTTTTATTAATATTAGAAAAACCAAAATAAATGCCAAGGTTATGATTATATTTAATGTGAAATTAAAGTGAAAGTCATCTAAGAACTAAAAATATTTCGAAATTTGCTGTGTTTCTTATCATAAATTATAAGGTTTGTTTGGTTAATTTTTCTAAATTATAATAATAATCTCATTATCAATTTGAAGAATGGTGCTATCTCACGGGCCGGGTTCAGACCCGCCTGAAGCAGGTTGGGTAAAACCTGAATCCTCTCAATTCAAAATACAAACACAAAGCCCTATGTCACCGTACATTCCTTGTTAAATTTCCCGCACCCGCCTCCTGGTTATCGCATCTCGCAATCGCAATCGCAATCGCAATCGCAATCGCAATCGGCAATTCCCAGACGAAAGGTTAGTTTGTTTTCCTCTGTTTGATTGTTGGACTTGAAGTAAAGATTTTCCATTCGATGGAACTCTTCCTCTTTCCTGGTTAGGTGATTGATGGTTTCTTCTCCGGACTCTGACCCCAATTCTTCTGAGATGTCCATAATTCCCAACGAACAATCCGGCTCTGCCGCCTCGTCCGACTCCCACACCGATCCCGCAGAAGATAATTGGAACGACTCTTCTGAAGAATACACGGATTCTGACACGGTGCCCTAATCTCTTTCTCTCTCCCGCTCTTTTTTTTTTTGTTTCCTTTCTTTTTATATCCTCTTTTCTCCAGGATTCTAACCCTGGTATCGCGGGTGGTGGATTTGGTGTTATTGATTTGGAGGATGCACCATCAGACATCGTCCAAAAAGTTGACGAGGGAATAACTGCAGCTATTGATGACTTCAACCAAAGACATGTAATTGCTTTGTACTAAGAGAAGAAGAGATTGATATTTTGTCATGAACCGTTGTGCATTCACCTTCATATGCTGTTGATGTCTTGTGCAGGGTACCACTTACAAGCTTGTGGAGATTGAGGAGGTGTTAAAAACTGTGTGTTCAGGCTATGCTTTTTCCTTATATTTTACGGCAAAGCCAGCAGACTCACATGACAAACTCTTGACAAAGTTTGAAGCAAGTGTGTGGTTCGTACGCCCTGATTACGAATTGAAAACTGTTGAGTGTGAGGCAAAGTCTTTTGAGCGAGGTATGTTATTATTTAACCACATTTTTTTTCAAGAATCTCACAATTATACTACCTCTCTAGTTGTACTCAAATTTGGTTTGTGTGTTGTTATTCTTCTATCATTTCAATTTTTCAGCGGCCGAGGCAGCTTGACTTTGGTTAGCGAAAAAGACTTGGAAATCAAAAAAATGAAGCTATGCGTCAATTCTTCCATATCAGTTGCTTCACCAATTTCAGCCTCATTGTCAGTACAACCTTCACAATTGGCATTCAAATCATCCTCTCATATCCACATGGCCAACTTCAGATTCAGACTCCATCAAGCCATCCTTGCTATCAATTTGGACTTTTACATATAGAATATGATCGTGTTCACTATATTATTTGATTGATCAACTTGATCGGGTATATTAAGTTTAATCAATCCGTGATCGGGTATATTTGCATTATTGTTTATCAAAACAGAGAGCATTATTTAAACAAATAATGGCGCAGGTCCTCAAATGCATTTATTACAGTAAATAGAGTCATCATCATCAAAATAAGATATAGCAAAGCCTCAACAACAATATAAATTGAAAATGAACTTAGCATCTTTCGACTCACATTATAGAGCACACATCTTCAAAACATCAGTGAAAACAATAAGCTAAATAGCATAACATTCCTAGCACTTTGCGGTGTAGGCTGTGAAGCCATGCACTCACATCACTACTTACCTTGAGCTCTTTACTAGAAGGAAACACTTCACATTGCTCAACCTCGACTCCTTGAATGCTTAGATTTCCTTGCAACAATTTCAGACAACTTATTTTTGCCGACATTAATGAAATAGTACATAGGGTTCCCATTAAATCCCCCCTTTTATAGCTGCTATTGAACGCAGTCGGACATCCCTCATCCATAAGACGTTCTACTTCACTAAAATGACATCATTTTTCCAACAACAAATGTCCCTCACCTCCAACGAACGTTCCTTAACACTAATACAATGTTGTCTTTCCCTTACAATGGACGTCCCTTGCTTTCAATGAACGTCCCTGACCTTGAAACGATGACATTTACTTTGATTTACAAACACGTTCTGTTCTGTAGTTAGATACGCTTCTACGCCGCCCACTTTTTTTTTTTGCAAATTATTCCTCTAAAATGACAATGTTCTGCGCTTCACTATTTGCCACGGAAGCATTCCCTCCTGCGAACCCTCACATCCGCATATTTTTAATCCGAACGATAGCGTTTCATGCTTTGCTGCGGACGCGTTCCTTTCTAAAAATCTCAATCTAAACGACGATGTTTTCTTTGATTCGCAGATGCATTCCTTTCCATGACTCCAGAACTAAACGATGACATTTATTCCTCTAATTTTCCCACAACAATGCCTTTCTCTTCCGTAGCAGAATCTTTTCTTTCTACTGCAAAATCTTTTCTATCCACTATATCCATCCAATGGTAGATCTTTCATCCATGCTTTCTGTTCAACACTAATTATTTCATCCCTTCCTTTCTTTTCTTAAGCGGACACGTTTCTCTCCACAGAATCATCTTCCCACACTACTCTCATCATCCAACGGTCAATGTTTCATCCGCGTTTTCCATCCAATAGTCATTATTTATCCGCTCTTATTCTCCTTTTGTGGACATGTTCCTTAACTCAAACGATGATGTTTTCTTTGATTCATAGACGCGTTCCCTTCTCTGACTTCCATCCCAAACGATGACGTTTACGCCAATTTTTCCACATGGGCATCATTCTTTTCCACAACGGAATCTTTCCTTTCCACTATGGAATATTTCCTTTTTGCTCTCTCCATCCAACGGTCCATCCTACATTCGTTCTTTCCATCTGACGGTCATAATATGATGTTGTAACAACCTATTTTCCTTATCATAATCAACATTTAAATTTGAAATTCTTTTTCCTTACAAAACACGTAGCGGAAGACTTTTCTTCAAAAGATCAATTAAAATAAAAGGAAATGTCTCTTAATAAAAAAAATTCTTTAAATCTGAAAAGAAAATTGACAAATCAACCACTGTACTTTGAAATCAAAGACAAGTCAACCACTCAACAATTTTTGCTAACAACTTAAACACTGAACTATGAGAAATTGATGGATTAAACACCGCAGTTATGTTTTCCATTAAATAGTGTTGTTCCTCTGCGGAACATTAGCTTTCTGCAATGAAACGTTGTCTTTCCACTGCGAAAAGTGAGTCCTTGAAATAGAACTCAAGAAAGTTGACATTCCGTAGAGGAATGTCGTCTTTCCCTAGAGAAATGTCGTCTTTCCATTGTGGAAAAACAACGTTTAGCAGAAGAAAGTTGTCTTTCTGCAAAGGAAAGTCTGTAAATAAAAAAAAAATCATTGTCTTCTTCGTAGAAAAACACAGACAAACTGTAATTCTCCCATGGACAGTAAAAGAATTCTAAATCATCTAGAATCTAAAACATTAACATTCTTTTACAAAATCTTCTAAATTATAAAATCTGAAATCTTCTAAATCCATTCTTTTACAAAATCTGAAATCTTGTAAATCCATTCCCATTGATATTAACTCTTTTTTACTGAAATTCTTTTCTAAAATCATGAGTTATTGTAGTTTTTTCCATGGGTACTAGCTTTTTTCCACTGCGAGTTCTCAGAAAGTTAACGATGATGTTTGTGGCAATGATTCTCCATAGTTAAGTGGTTAAGTTGTTAGCAAAAATACGTTAGTGGTTAACTTATCATTGATCACAAAGTACAGTGGTTGATTTGTTAATTTCCCAATTTGAAAAGTATATATTTTACAATTTAATACATTTCCTTTCCTTTACTCTTTCCTGTTTAGCTTAGCCAACACAATATCACACTACGCAAATCCTTCAGCAACTGCTCATTTCCTTTATCCACTAGCACAATTACTTACATCACAAGACATAAACTATGAGTTTAATGCTCAATAAAAAATGAATATCTAAGTATAACCTCAAATTCTATAAATCATACTACATAAATGACTATGACATGCATATGCTATGGGAGTTTATCAAGTCAGACAATTTTGTTATGATTACTTTTTCAGTCTAATAACAGTCCTGATCTTAGAGATTATTAGTTCAAGGGAAAAGATACATTGTATGATCCTCTAAGGTAGAACCATCACTCAATCCCACCAGGAAAGAGATACATCATCATGTAGTTCTTCTCAGTAGGATCGTCACTAAACCCCCCAACCTCACAATGCTTGTTTATGTTTATTCAGTCCATTTTCAGTTTCATTGTCAACATATATGCATGTCAACATTTTTGTTTTGTTTCTTGAAATCATGATGCTTGAGTTATGCATATGCACCTATCATCAACATATCAAGTCTTCAACAATCCTTCACCATATAATACCTAAAACCATCTTTAAAAGCATACTCTATACTCAAGTCATTAAGATATAATCTAGCATACATCCTGATTTCTATCACAATATCATCATTACATCCTCGAATTATAAATTATTCTATACATGAAAACTATCTCTAACAACGCAGTTAAACATAACATTTAGTATTCAAATCAAGCAACAAATTCTCGAATATAACTTATCATGTACAGAGCCTGACATCTAACACATACCACACATCCTCAAGCCAACTCATAATCAATCATAAACCTAGAATCTCATATCAAGCATATATATAACACATCCTAAGTCTTATGATGCAACCAAAAAGGCAACACCTAAATTCATTACTTAGCTTATTGTCTTGGTTTTTCTCTGTTGTTCTTCGATTCCTAAAATCATATCAATTCTCATATTGTCATCCCTTTACTAAAACTTATAGAAATTCACAACATATATAATTTTTATTTTACTCAATCCAACACCTTATAAATCTTATATTTAAGCAATACTATGCATATCACTTAACTTTTCAAGCATGAACACTTTTTTCCAACTTTAAGCATTCATAATTTACAATACATTCTACCAAATCCATTAATTCTAGAGTCTATGTTTTCCTTAAGATATCCATCATCACGTGATATTTCTTCTTCAACTTACAAGTTCATTACTATCATCTTTAATCTCTTAACATCACAATGGTACAATTTCTATCAATTTTCATGCTTTTAATTCAGTTTCCCTAACAAACCCTTACATTCATACAACTAAAGTTCTTCCAAATCATAAAAGGAGTTAGGTCTTACCTTGAAAAGGATTAGAGTAGGAGTGCTTTCACTAGAATTTCTCTATTCCTCCCAGACTTCTTTCTTCTCCCTATCGTCTCTCTTTTCTCTTCCTTCCTCTTCTCACGGTGTCTTTCTTATTTCACATAAGTTACTCCCTAAATATCAGTCCAACTTAGCTGGTGTTGAGGTGTCAACTTCCTCTAGCATCTTCATGCTGACTAATCCCTCTATTTTTAATGAAACAATGATATGAAATCTTACTCTAGACAATTTTTCACATTTTTGGTAGACCACATTTTTATTTTTGGTCGTCCGTAAATCTACTCCAGGCTTAACTGTTGCCTTTTTGTCTTAATTCTAGTCAACCAAAAGTCCATTTGTGGGCAACCACAAATCTACCCAAGAGCAATTTGTTGCTAAACTGGTCAACCACTGATCAACCGCAAATCGTACCAAGAGTCACAATTATGCTCCCTACCACAAATTTGGTCGACCATAATGTTGGCCTAATTGGTATTAGGTCGTTTGTTTTTATGATGATGGATTTATTTGGTTAATTAAGTTGTTTATTGTATATTTGCTTGATTTGATAAATACGTTATATTCACTATTGGAAATACCCTTAATTAGGGTATTGATGTTGTCTAATGTGTTTATCTAAGTTCTTGTAGCTTATTGTATAACTATTGAAACTTAGAGAAATCAAGGAATGCTAAAACAGGCAAAAATGGTCAACCAAAAGGAACTGCACGAAGAATTGGTCGACCAGGAGATCCACCGCAAGTCAAAACAGAAGGTTCACAGGTTTTGTCGTCGAGCAAAGGCAAAATGGTCAACTGCAATATATTATAGATTGCACCTTATTTCTACGGTCGAGCATGCAGTCGACCGATAAAACTGGACAATGCAACAGTTAGTTCCAACGGTCAGAAGGCGATCGACCAAATTGGAAATGGTCGACCAATTTCACATAGTCTATAAATATAAGACTATTTGGAGCTCAAGGTAAGGAAGTGACAATCAAATCGAAGCCCTACCCAATTTTATACTGGATTCCAAATCAACATTTGAGCGTAAACCCTAACTCTCCAATCCCCAAAATTGAGAATTTACTTTTGGGAGAGTTAGGATATTTGTTATATTTTCATTTCCAAATCTATTTATACACAAAGACTAGATTGATGCCCAGGAAGATCAATCCAGAGGGTGACGCTATGAAAACAGTCTGTAAATAGTTTTATTGACACCCGTGAAGTCAATCATTGCCAATCGGGTAGGTTAGGCGATTAAGGATCTCCAAGTGGGAAGCTTGGAGTGTAGACGTAGGCCGAGTGTGCTAAACCTCGTGAACAACACTTTTTGCGCCTCTCTTTCTTTATCTCTCTTATATTTATGTTTATTGTTTGCATATTTATTGTTGATAAATCACTTTTTAGTTAAAGAATTAATTATCGCATGAAAATGTTAGCACACTTAACCCGCCCCCCCCCCCCCCCCACCTTTATAAAGGTGCACTGATCCTACAATAGGTATTAGAGTAGGGTTAATAAAAAAAATTTGTGTGATATTGTACTTATTGGTTTGAATTTGCTTGAATTGCATCTATTGGACTGATTTCTTTTGTTTGGAAATTTTTTTGATAAATTTGATTAAACTATTAGATTTTATATTTTAACATGGCCTTCAATATGCAAGTTGAAGGATAATCTTTGCTTAGGCCTCCGTATTTTGATGGCAATGATTATACATATTGGAAAGCTAGGATGAGAATATATATTCAATCATTAGATTATAATCTTTGGAACATTATTGAAAATGGACGTTTCATTCTGCTTAAACTAGAAAATGGTATTGAAGTTCCAAAATTGTATAGTGAATTTAATGATATGAATAAAAGAAATGAAGTATGAATGCAAAAACCATGAATACTTTATATTGTGTATTGAATAGAGATGAATTTAATAAAATACAAGCATGTGATAGTGTGACGACCCGGTTTTTCATAAGCTTTTAAAATACGTGAAATTTAAAACTTTTGTAAGACAATTAAAATCTTTCATAATCAGAGTGCCAAAACCGAGCGTCAAAAATCCATTCATTACATTCATTATGAAAATCATTTATTAAAATATAGCGGAAGCGAAAACATTTTAATTAAAACATGCTAAGTAAAACACTACTTTTACAAAATACTTTACTCGTCTTTAGCCTGACCAGCTGCAAGCTTTGCCCGTGTAAACCTCTCATCGACTGCTTTGTGTTATGTTCATCGTTCTTCTCATGCATACACATGTACCTACACCACAAGTAAACTGTAAGCCCAAAGGCTTAGTAAGGAAAGGAAAAATGCATATGACATGCCTCTCTTTAGTTCACTTGGAATGGGTCCGCCCCAAACCAATCTTTTCATTACGTTTCATTCATTACTCTTACATTGAGTTGGAAGTTGAAGGAACACATACTAAATAGTATAGTTGACCGGCTTCTAGCCCTAAGTGGACTAGATCAGAACTACCCATCTGCCCTTCGACCCCCCATTGCATCATACATCATCATTCATTGCATTCGTTCATTTCATTTTCTTCACTCATGCATGTGAGTACCACCCCAAGGGCACTCCCTACTTGTTTCTATTAACATGATACATGTTGACATAACATAAAAGAATTGATAATTAAACAATACAAGTAACAAACAGTGAATAGCAAGAATAGTAATAATGGAAATCAATGAAGACAAGAATATTATAATTGAAAGCAACATAGAAGTGAAGTGAAAACGACCTGTGACATGCTTAATAATTAACTGCCGGAAACATGCTTAATAATCGAATACATTTAAAATGTGCTATTAAATTGAAATGACTAATAATGAAAACATGTTGGATTAGTACAATCAATAATCTAATATTAACGTTGCATGCTTTTCTAAACAAAACATAATACAACAAAGTAGAATACAAACATACTTCTCAACAAATATTAGAAACGTGCTTGATAAACTAACTAATTATACATGCTTGTCCAACTAACAATTATACATAATCATATTCAATGAATTGATACCAACTAAAGTCATAATTAATTATAAATGGAATGACTAACTGATTTTATACATTCAAAGTTAACATGCTAATTCATTAATTTAACTAAACATGCTCGTAATACTTAAGGAACTCAAACTAAGCATATTCAGATTATATTCAAGAAATTCAAATAATAGATTACATTTTCTAATTGATTGATCATGTTTTTATTCAATTGGTTAAACATATTACAATTCATAGTCTAATTAATTAAACATACAAAGGGTCCTATTTAATTAGATATGCTCGATTGGCTTAATTACGCTAAACATGCTCCGATTATCATCTCAATTAACCTAAACATGCTTGATTAAATAAATGAAGTAAGCATTAACAACCAGAAAACTACAGCAAGTAATATAATAAATTATATGAAACAGAAATGAAATCCTTAATTCATTCATATCATGTCATCCTCCATTTCATCATTCTATTATACAAACTTAACGTTTCCATTCATCATTCGTGCATCATATTTCTATTAACATAAAGAGAACTACAATTCCTAACTAGTACCAAAAAACAACAACATATTAGAACTAGATTGCAAAATACTAAACTAGACTATCAATGTTTGCTTATCCAAATAAAACAGAATGTAAACATGTTTATTGAATCATATACGAAATTCTACTTAACGAATTGCGATTAGAAACTTGCTGGACAATTCGATATGATAAGAAATATGTTAAACAAAACTATATCAATTAAATCTAGAGCATTGATCGCTCCTAACCAGAACCAAGGAAAACAATAAGCATTACAAGGAATTTGTAGCAATTAAAAACAATTCACAAAAATAAGATTCCTAACTTATGTAGTTCATAAATCATTCATGCAAATCTTATCATCCTATAACTTTCCATTCATTCCTTTATTTCATTCCTAAACATTTCATCTCAACATTTGTAGCAGGAAAATGCACAAGAATTGAAACAACATAGTAACAAGTAAATCAAAAGAATTGCATAATGAATTCAAACAATGAACATCAAAGAAAATCAATACAATTCATACAACTACTTGTGGGTAGGGCTTTGACGGCCAAGACTCTACCCAATCATTACCTCAAATGTTTAATGTGGGTTAGCGATAAATCTTTATTCTTCTTCTTTTCCGTTACCTTCATGATTAAAAACATTTATCATTGACAATTTCTTATCGAATTATATACTTTAACACTAAACAGTTCTCCAACTTATCCATCAACATTCTAGTTCTGGTAACCAATCTATCAATTACAGGGTTCATCTTTATGAAACAAAAACTATCACTCATCCTATATCTTTTCTTTAACATAAATCTCTATAGAATACTAAATAAGCCAACACAAATCTCCACAGAATACTAATCAACCAACATAGCACTTTTTAACAACATTAGCTTAACAACCTACGTCCATTAATTTGTCCAAAATAATTACATGCTTTAACTAATTTGACAGAGAAGAAATTGCTCACCCAAAGGAGCTATGAAGCTCCACCTGGACGGAGAGAGAATCACGGAGACAGGGATCTCACTCCTTAGCACCAGGACCACATGAACAACAAACTTCTCTCGGTTCCCAGCACTCCAACTCACCGCAGCTCGCTCGAACCGATCGAAGGAACCACTCAACTCACAACACACATGAGCTCACAGAAGAGTTCTCTCTCTCGCTGGACCTCACACTCAAGAAAGGGGAGAACTCCCTCAGTTGGAGAATTAGACTTGCACGTCCCACTGTCGGAACCCGAGGGGAAAGCACCGATTAAGGCCGACCTGCAAAAACCACACCGAGCACTAGTCGCAGACCCGCGAGCGATATCTAAGCCCTAACCCCCGACGCCCCTCGATGTTGCCAGTCGCACGTCCGTCGGAACGTACCCGAGATGCCGAGAAGCCCTGAGCTCGCCTCACCTCGCTCACCTCTCCCGATCACCATTTCTCTCTTCTTGCCTCTCTTCACGTTTTCTTCAGCAGAAAAACAAAAACATTCAATTAACCTAACTCGCCCCCCTTTCTAGTAAATTGCTTCAAAACCAAACCGGGCCAAACAACACAGCCCGAACCGGACCAGTCCTCCTTCCCCTTTTAATTTTATTTTTAATTTATTTTATCCATTATTAATTATAATCCCACTTTAATCCCCCTATTTCTTAATTCCTTCTTTTTTAATTATCCCCTTTTAATCCTAATTAATTTATATTAAAATATATTTAAGTGTTGAATATTCATATCGAATATTAACCAACTCAATTTCTAATTCCCAACTTATTCCAAATATTGTTTAAAGATTATTAGAGGTCTAATTGAAATTTCTTAATTATATTTCCTAAATTGATTTCTATCAATTAAACTTTTAATGAATTCTCTTATATTATAACCTCTAACGGTTACGTTATTGGTAATACCCCGATAATTATCCAATAAATCTAATATTGTCAATTACCCTTAAATTTTACTTATTCATTTCCGACATACAAAAAGTCGGGGTGTTACAGTAGTGCCTTCAATATTTGGAGATTGCTTGAAATTACACATGAAGGCACTAATCAAGTTAAAGAAAATAAATTGAGCATTCTTATTCATGATTATGAATTGTTTGCCATGGAAAATGATGGAACCATTAGTTGTATGTTTACATGTTTTACTAACATTACTAATGGTTTAAAAGTTCTTAGTAGAATTTATCCCAATGAAGAGTTGGTTAGGAAAATTCTTAGGTGTCTACCAAGGACATGGCAACCAAAGGTGACAGCCATTTAAGAAGCGCAGGGCCTAAAAGCTTTGAAGAAGGATGAACTTATTGGATCTCTAATGACACAGGAGGTCACAATGAAGGCAAATGAGAAAGAGGAGTAAAAGGATAAGGAAGTCTTTAAAAAACAATATTGCCTTCAAAGCCTCCTCAAGCACTAAAGCGTACTCTGGGGATGATGATGATGATGATGATGAGGACGATGAAGATGATGATGATGAGGACGATGAAGATATAAAGTTCATTACCCAGAAGTTCAACAAGTTCCTCCATCGGAAAAAAAAAAGGAACATAGAGAAAGTGATCGTTTACTTTGGATGTGGAAAACCCTGACATACCTCAACGGAGTGTCCCAAACCAAAGAAGAAATCAAAAGGCCTTGAAGAAGAAAGCATTCAAGGCCACATGAGATGATAGCGACGAGAGTACTTCCTCTGAGATAGAGGAAGTCTCGAATTTTTGTTTCATGGCCAAGGAGGATAAGGTACACAACTCATTCAATGATTTGGATAGTGATATTGATAATGATGAGTTGTAGGATGCTTTCAATGAGTTATTTGATAATTTCAATACGCTTAAACAGAAATATAATGTTTTGAAAAAAGATAACAACAGTTTGATTGAAAAGTATGTCGAATTGGTTAAATTTCTTCAAAAGTTAAATCGTTGAATTGAATAACATGGTTGAAAATTCTAGTGCTACTATTAAATCTTTAGAGTTTGATGTTGATTAATTGAAAGTGAAAAAAATTGATTTGAACTCTATTGTGCTTAAGTTTACTAACAGTAGCAAAATTTTTAATATGCTTTTAGGAAAGCAAATGGTTACATTTGACAAATCCTGAATTGACTATCAACCCTTTTATAGTAATTTCTTTGTTAGCCTTATTACTTGTAGTGTTTGTAATTGTATAAAACATAAATAATTTGTTTGCCCTCTAGGGGAAATTCTAAATTGGTTTGGGTTTCAAAAGAGACCATTGCTAAGGATAAAGGACCCAAAAAAATTTGGGTGCCAAGAAAAGTACCTGGGTGCTTTTCAATTTTGTGAATTAAGTGTATGCATATTTGGTTGATGAAAATGCTTATATGATTTACATAAACTCTTGATTTGATTTGAATTGATAGTATGCATATAGGTTGAAATTTTATTCTCTTTGTGAATATTGATTTTATTGGTTGCATATTCCGATTACTATCATTTTCTTTAAATCCTTTTTTTTTTTTTGTTGATTCTTCAATTGGTATTCTTGGATTTGATTTTGGTGTTCCAAAAATTGGTATCTTATATCATGTATAATGAAATGTTGAATTGTTAGACTTTGGTATCTTAATTACTCCGCATTGCTTTGAAATTGATTATTGATATAGGGAGAGAAAATAGTTTTTTAAATTTGAATATTTTTATTTATTGCAAAAGTATAAATGGTTTTGATATTATAATTGGTATAGTTTGAATTATAAGTATTGGTGTATGTTAGGGTTCTCCCAAAAATTGGCTATTGTCAAATGGGGAGAATTAAATTGTTGAAATGTTTTGTTTTTTTAATCTTTGGGTTTCCCACAATTTTATGTGCTTAATGACAAAGGAGGAAGACTAATTTGATTGAGTTATTTTGCTTTGACATGTAGTTATTCCCATTGATTTGAAATTGCTTATTGAAATAGGAGGAGAGAATTGTTGTAACTTGGATATATTTTGTTTATAGGTTATTACAATTGACATTATTACATTTGGTATCATATTCTTAAATTCTATTTTCCTCCAGTAACTTCTATGCTTTGTATAATGACTAAGGGGGAGAAATTATTTGGTTATGATATTTTTTTTATCCCTCCCCATTGATTGAATTGGTATGTGGATATAGGGGGAGAAATAAAAGTGATTGCTTTATATTCCAATAATTGATTGTTTTAATTTGATGATTTAAATTGAATACTTGATTTCGATTGTTGAGCTCTTTACATCCTCAATGTTTTCTTTTTGATATGACAAAAAGGGGGATATGTATTCTTAAGTTGTTAAGAAAGCATGATTTACATGGAATTAAAAGTGAGAAATTGCATGAACTAAGGGGAAGTATCATATATGCAATAAATCTCGTGATCATGCTTAGGATAATTAAACAAACAACTTAATATATTTTGTCATCATAAAAAAGGGGGAGATTGTTGGCCTAATTGGTATTAGGTTGTTTGTTTTGATGATGACACATTTATTTGGTTAATTAAGTTGTTTATTGTATATTTGCTTGATTTGATAAATACGTTATATTCTCTAAGGGAAATACCCTTAATTAGGGTATTAATGTTGTCTAACATGTTTATCTAAGTTCTTGTAGCTTATTGTATGAATATTAGGACTTAGAGAAATCAAGGAATGCTAAAACAGGAAAAAATGGTTGACCAAAATAGATTGCATGAAGAATTGGTCAACTAGGAGATCGACCGCAATTCAAAACAGAAGGGTCCAAGGTTTTGTGGTCGAGCAACGACAGAATGGTCGAACGCAATTTATTGCAGATTGCTCCTTATTTCTGCGATTGAGGTCGACCAATAAAGATGGAGAACGCAACAGTTAGCTTCATTGGTCGGAAGGCGATTGACCAAATTGGAAATGGTCGACTGATTTCTCAGAGTCTATAAATATAAGACTCTCCGAAGCTTAAGGTAACGAAGTGACAATTGAGGCAAATCTCTGCCCAATTTTATACTCGATTCCAAATCAATATTTGAGTGTAAACCCTAACTCTTCAAACTTGAGAATTTACCTTTGGGAGATATTTTCGTTTCCAAATCTATTTGTACACAAAGGCTAGATTGACGCCCGAAAAGACCAATCCAGAGGATGATGCCATGAGAACAGTTTATAAACAATTTTATTGACACCCGTGAAGTCAATCATCGCTAACCGAGGAGATTGGGTGATTAAGGATCTCCAAGTGGGAAGCTTGGAGGGCGGATGTAGGTCGGGGTTACCGAATCGCGTGAACAACACCATTTGCACCTCTCTTTCCCTATCTATCTTATATTTGTGTTTATTGCTTACATATTATTGTTGATAAATTACTTAGGGTTAGAAAATTAATTATCACACAAAAAAGTTAACATACCTAATTCAACCTCCCCCCTCTACAAGCATGCACTGATCTTACACACAAAACTTCTAAGCAACCGAGAATCTTCCCAAGAGCCACAATGTCTCAATTTCGGTCAACCAGTTCAATCCTTTATTTTAATGGTGGACATTCTCTTCCCTTTCAAAGGTCGCACTTCTTAACAAAATTCCCCAATTTTAGTCCATCTTTGCTTATATTAATTCACCCCTAATATCCACTAATTTATCCTTAATAATCACACATTCCTTTCATGCTCAATGGTTACTTAAATTTAATGGTTAATAATCTCATGGTCCAATAACAAGAGCACAAGCCAAAATACTCACTGACCTTTTTATTTCTTCTTATTTTGCAAATGAAGTCTTCCATGAGAAGTTAGAAGGAGTACCATCTATAAGTGACAAAGAGCAACCAATGGATTTGCTCAAATGGGATTGCAACATAGACACCTGAGGCACCCTCTCTACCATCACTCCCACGATCACTTTTGGAGACATTTGAGGACAGCAACAAGAGGAAAGTCACATCAAGAAGTTTTAGGATTCCAAGGAGGTAGCATGGAGTATTGTAACGACCCGATTTTTTAATATTTTAAAATGTTATAATTTCAAACACATTTTATAAACTAAAACATTACACAACAGAAGACTTTGTATTTTAAAACCAAATGAAATAAAATAGAATGCCATAGATGAAAATTCCTTTTTGTTTTACAAATCAAACATTATTACAAAACTTTTTACATTTTTCTTTCATCCCTTAACCTAGCTAGCCACAAGGTTCACAAAGCGCAAATGTAACATCCTGTTTTGTAAAACCTTTTATTTTGTAATAAAATTTTTGTTTTCTTCATTTTAAAAGACACATTTAATAGCTGAGTAAATCAACAGAAATAATCTGAAATCATTATTTAATAAAATTATTAACAAAATGTTATTGAATTAAAATCATTATTTAAAACCATCCTTTTTAATTGTTTATAACCTTTCAGGTGGCACCCAGCTAATAACCCAAGAGATCATTTGGAAATGCGTCCTATTTTAGCACAGTAACATTTACTTGCATCACGGGCAATACCATGAGCTGAAGCTCAGCAAGAAATAGAATATATGCTTGTGCAGTGCAATGCAATGCTTATGCAGTCGTGATAAAGTATAACTTATCTCCTCTTCATGTTATTTTAGTTTTACTTAATAGTCCAGATGTATGAGAGTATCACTCTAGGGTATAAAATGATACATCATAAGGTCTTGTGGCTTATCCGTCACTCCGATAAGGAGATACATCATTAGGCATTACGAATAAGATTGTCACCAACTTATCCCAAACCCATACACCTATTTACGTTTATTGGTAATGATACATCATAAGGTCTTGTGGCTTATCCGTCACTCCGATAAGGAGATACATCATTAGGCATTACGAATAAGATTGTCACCAACTTATCCCAAACCCATACACCTATTTACGTTTATTGGTAATGATACATCATAAGGTCTTGTGGCTTATCCGTCACTCCGATAAGGAGATACATCATTAGGCATTACGAATAAGATTGTCACCAACTTATCCCAAACCCATACACCTATTTACGTTTATTGGTTCATTTATAAACATACTATACATATGTCAACAATTTCATAAATCCTATCATGATGCATGAATGACAGTTTATATTCATTTCATAACTGTCCTTAAACTATACAATTCATGCAATATATAAAAGAGTAGTTCTACAGTCATACTATTCACAATAATTAAAGCATAAAATAGTCTCATGATGCAGGGCCTCCACTGGTCACCGCATCTTATTTCTTACCTCATAAGAACCTTCTTCCTATTGTCCTTAGTGTGTTTAGCTTGTTATCCTTTCCTTCGTTATTATTAATACTTTCACAATAATATTTATTAATTAGGAATCTATTATTTACTTTGGTTATTCGTGGATAATACTGATCGGGAATATTCCCAAGAAAGAATGCCCTTAGCGATTCTCCTTAGACAGAATATCCTTTCCAAGTAACTGCCCAGAAAGGACTGGGCAGTTACAATGGTCCTTATTAAATACCAGTCACTTTAGACAGAACTTACTTACACAGTACAATTACACCACTTATTATTATTTATACTAATAGCATAATAATAATATCAACTATTATTAATTCTAACATAATAATATTAACTACTATTAATTCTACCGTAATATTAACTACTATTAATTCTATAATTAAATTGGAGAATGACAGAGATCGTTACCCAAAAGCAAGAGGCGTCCTTGTAAGTTCCTCCCGTCGTAGATCTCGCTTATTGCTTCTTTGCTCCTATTTCTCATCCCCCTATTTTTCCCCATAATTTCCTCACCATTTTCTCCTCCCTCTTTTCTCTCCTTTACTCTCCTCTCTTTTCTCCTCTCGTTGGTGTGCTTCATCCTTCATAGAACTCTATGTAATACCCCAAAAATGTATTTCCCTTTTGATGATGTAATAATTTTGGATAATTTTAATATATGAATATTTCGTCGAATTATGCAACGGTGAGTGTAAGTCATGCATGGAAAATAGATGGTTAATGTTGGAAAATGATCTAAGTATGTAAAACTTAGGAAAAGTGCATAATAGTGGCATGTGGATGCCTGGGGAAGACACTTCGGACCACTTGCCCGCGTCCGCAACACTGTGAAGTTGCACTGTTGAACCTGGGACACCTAGGGATGACATATTGCGTCTCAAACTAATTCGGATGCCTATACAGAAGATGCGGACAAGAGGGTTCGCATCTGTATTGAATCTGTACAGTTCTGGGACAATTCGGACGGTAGCGGACGAACGCGGACGAAGAAGACCATTGTCCGATTTGACTCTGGACAATTTTAGGACACATTCGGACTAATGCGGATGATGCATGTGGATGAGAAATCACGTCCAAAAGGTACCTGCGGACGGTGCGGATGCCACTTTGGGACGCGTTTTCTCGTCCCAACCTGTGGTTCGGATGGACACGGAAGGTAGTGCGGACGCCTCAACGCATCCAGATTATCAGGAATTTCTAAGAAACCCATTTTAAAATCATCTCTCTCCAGAGTGCTGCGGCGACGTCCCCTCCTTCCCTGCAGGTTGGAAGGCTTTCCACGTGTTTCTTCCTCTATGGACCGCCCCTTGTTGGTTTGTGTGATGTCCAACTCTTCTTCTGCAGCTGCAGCTTATCTCTTGCAGTAGCTCAATTCTCTCCTCAGTCCCTCTTGTCTATATAGGTAAGTCTCCCTCTTGAGGATTTCTCGGTAAAGAGTGAATGAAGAGTGTGAGAGTGAGAAATTGAGTGTGAGAAGAAGTTGGAGTGTCAAGTGGACAAAGAGTGATAATTGTGTTGCTTTGTGGGGGTTGTTGTTAGGAAATTTCCCAACGAGAAGGTAAGGGCTTTACTCTGGGATTATTGGTTTGATTTGGTTCCTAGTTTAATCGATAATGCCTTGAATCTAAATGTTACTTTGCTTAGGGAGTAATGGAAGTTTGGAAAAGTATTGGAAGTTTGGATAAGTATTGGCCGATGTTATTGGACTTTGATGCAATTTTGTTTGGTTTACTACTAGATACTAAGCTGAGCATTAAGGTAAGAATTTGGAATTTGGTTGGCCAAAGGATGGCCCTACATTACGGGTTCTTGCTTGCTTGTTATTGATTTTATTGTTCAGTGTTGAAATGGGAAGCATAATTGATAGTTCAACTCTGTTATTGCTGTGGAAATTCTGGAAAATGCAAATTGTTATCATGTTGAATGTTAAGAATAGATTGGATAAAAGACATGAAATTGATAGTTCAACTCTGTTATTGCTGTGGAAATTCTGGAAAATGCAAATTGTTATCATGTTGAATGTTAAGAATAGATTGGATAAAAGACATGAAATTGATAGTTGATTTTGAATTGAAAAGCATGATGGATAGTAATTATAAAGAAAATGCTAAGCTTGTTGCTGAACTGTGGAAAGCATGAAGTGGAATAAATGGATAGTGATTTCAATGCAAATTTGATCTTGTTATTGTACTGTTGAAAGCTTGGACTATATTAACGATAGTTAATAACCATGAATAACTATTAGTGTTAATTCTTGGGTATATGGAATTCTGGCTTTGGTTGTATGTTAGTTAAGAAGAATAGTTCTATTTAGTTCAGATATCACAGTTAGTCTTTGCATTGTTGTCCTTATGTTAATCTTTGGTGACATTGACCTTGAATTTGGTTAGCAAAATCACTTGACTAAAATAACTCTGGAAATGAAGATGAAGTTGAACTCCATCCTTGAATTAGTCTGAACATGTTATTCTTGCTCACATCGTTAATGAACAACTCTAAGATTACATTGTCATAACTCAAATACTTTGTTTGAAACCTAGTGCCTATCATTTGAAATCTTATTGCAATCGTGATCAAATTGGTTGTGTTTTGTTATGTGTTAATTCTTTGTTTTACTTTACAGCATTCATGCATCATCCTAGGGCTTTGCTGTATGTCATCCTAAAATTTATGTAAATAGGCATGTGGGGGTTCAGGAGGATTGGGAATGGTTGTCGTGGTGACACCCCTATTGGAGTGCCTACTCCCACTTAGGGAGCGGTGAGGTATGGTTAAGCCACGAGAATCATAAGATTCTCAATTCTCTTGTACTGAAATTCCCAATGTCTTCAACAAAGCGACTGGGTATGGCTCGTGATGACACCCCTATTGGCGTAGTTCCTCGTCAGAACCATAAGTTAAGCCACGAGAGCAATTGACTTATCCATCACCCCGACTAACAGATGAGATACGGATCTCCTCTGTAATGCATCGTGTGATCATGCATCATATGCATTGCATCTTATATGCTGGTTCTTGTTGGGCATTAGGCTCATTGTTTTCCCCGTAATGTAGGTGATGATTATAATGAAGAATTTGTTCTAGTGGATGAGGAGGCGTTCCAGGATGACCCCTCGTGTTATCAATCAATTTGACCTAATGGGTGTGGCTCACATATTTAGGACTTATCAGTATTTTGGGAAGGGTATTTTGGTAAATTGGTATTAACGATATTTTGGAATTTATGAACGCTTGTATTTTGGGACTTTTTGGTAAGATGTTGAACTATGTTTTGAACCCTTACTATTATTCCGTAATATTTCTGCAAATGGTCACTTTAATTTCATGTTTCTTTTAAAAATGGATTTCAAATATTAAATAAATAAAGCGAAAAATTTTTATGACGTATTGTAAAACGAGAAAAATAGTTTTAAATTAACGGGGCGTTACACTTTGCCTATTTAGAGGCAGAGTCTCGCTCTTCAACCACTAAAGACAAGCGAGACTACCTTCAAGAAAACATGGAAATCAAAACATTGAGCGAATCCTTCGACATGTTTTCTGGAAAGCAGTTATGTCGCATTTCAACGTGAGAGCGATCGCATGACTTGCGACCAGACCTGCGATTGCAACCGAAACCAAAGGAAAGGTTCGCTACTTGTACAATGTATAACCTGATGTTAGATGTTTTCACGTCAATCCGGTCGATACCCACATAGCAACGAGAACTTTATAAGCAACCGGAACTAAATGAATTCATGCGACCAGAGCAACTGAAAATCCAATCTCACCCTTTCACATGAGTCTGGTCGATACCTTCATATCGACCAGAACTGACCTCCTGACCGGAACCACAGCGAGACAACGTGACCGGACCAACTACAACAGCGTCTTCTTTTCCAGTCAAGAATGTCGTCGTTTCCCTCCAAGAATATACCCTTTAATTCTTCTTTTACTTACTTAAGATATTTCTTAGATCATCAATAATTATCTAATGAATTATTGTAAATAATATCTAAGGTTAATATCCAGATTTTTGTCCGATTAATTTTTCTTTTATTTGTTATAAAAAATCAAGATATTATAGCAAATCCTCCATCAACTGCTCCTTTCCTTATTACCATGCATACCTACATCACAAGACTTAAACTATAAGTCTAATGCTCAGTAAGAGAAAGGAAATATGTAAATGCTCATGTAGTGTAGCTTTTATAAAACATATGCAGGTTTTCATTTTTAGAAAAGAACCTATCATTTCTATTATTTAATTATAGTTCCAAGAGTTAAAAACATTGGAGATTTCTAGCGAAAAAAGAAAAGATACATCTTAGGGATCTAACTTGGGCAGAACTGTCATTCAATCCCGATGGGGGATGAGATATATCATCTCGTAGTTCTCCCAAGTATCACCATCACTAATCTCCCCAACCTCCAACACTATTTACGTTTATTCCATTCGTTTCTATTTACCTTTAATGATACAATGGGTAATCACACAGCTCAAATGAATGTCGTTCATTTTGGGGGATCGACCCTCACAGACTTGTTCTTATGCTAACATCTCATACCACTAACCCAGAACACATCCACTTGATATGTATGAGAACTCATTTACCATTTTCCAAACAATGCATAAAACCATTTTTGTATCGTTTTCAAACCATGATGCATGAGCACAACTTAGCATGTTCTAGCATATCGTCAAACAACCTCAAAGCATGATCATTATAGCAACTAAACAATTATTATACAGTACATTCTCAAACAACAATGTGATCAATTGCACCTAACACTATCCCCAACAACCTTATAAAAACAATAAACATCTCACAATAGTAGTCTACAAATCTCTAATGACATCCTCCACCCATGCTATAATTACTCAACCATCAAGGCAAACCAAAGAGAATTATAATAACTAACCTCAACAATTCTTACCTATTACAACATTTTCTTCACTTCACGATTTATTAACACTAAGCAAGGAACCATTTCAAACTATTTCACCATGTTATCAAGGTAGTAAATGGACAAAGGGAAATCTCAATAATAGAGCACTACTCTAACTATAATCATCCAACAGTATACGTAATGGACAAAACAAGACCCAATTAACTGAAAAATATTCAAAATCATTTAAACAACAAACAACACAGAATGTCTCCATCAACAAAGAACATAGAACATCTCCATCAACAAAGAACACAAAACATTCCTAATATTCGGATGCAAGCCACCTTTGGCAAAACACACACATATCACTTACCTTTCTTCGCAAAATCCTCTCCTTGAAGTTTCTCTTTGCACCAGTAGTACAACAACGCTTTCCTAAAGACCGCCTTCTCTACAAAACCAAGAAACACAAGGGTTCCCTTGAGAGAACACCAGAAGGTTTCCTAAACTCCCATCCAATACGTTTTATAGACATTACAAGGAGAGGCAAAAATTCAATTTCCATGTGCCATTTCATTTTCCAGACAATAGTTAGCCATTTTCCAAGCGATTCTTGGTATCCTGGTCGATCACCCTCATCCCGTGGTCGACTCCAAATCTCAAAGTCACAATCTACTGTGACCATGATCGACCGTCATTCCTTGATGATCAACTGCAATTCTGCTTCTTTAGAAAAACTGGTCAATCACCCTCTAGAGGACGATCAACCGTTTCCAAAATGCTTGCAATCTATAATAATTTGCAATGTTCATGACCGACTGCCATTCCTATGTGATCGATCGCAAATCCAAAAACTTGGAGGAGCTAGTCGATCACTAACACGCTCACATGATTGACCGCTCAAACATTGTTTCATCTCTGTAATATTTTGTTACATTGATGATCAACCAGGCATCATACTTGATCAACCGCCCCAATAACAATGACGTCCATTCTTGAAATTACACATCCAGTGGCCAATCAACCATGGCCATGATCAACAACTACCATGCTATCCCTTCTAAAACTTAGAAAAATCACACTTCTAACAATCAAGAACCACAATTCACATGTCTATACTACAATCATCCCATAAATCTCCAAAAACCCTCAAATATTATCACTTAGATCATATGCTCAGCACTATGAAAATCTGGGGTATTACAAGTACTTTTATAAATTATTTGTAACATTGGTTGTTGATGTTCCCCAAGGTCCCGTCATCTGAGCCCGAGCCAATGGCTCCTTTATTTTTTAACATTTTTATTTATTTTGTAGGTCTATCATAGAGTTATTTAAGTTGAGCATTGATGGAAGGCAAGATACAAGTTTTAGAGATAGATGACACATTCTAAAAATCTGCTCGTAAACTGACCCCTGAGGTGTGCATGGCATTTAGGCGATCTATCAAACTTCATATTGGAAAGTGCTCTTCATAACAATTGTAGCTGATTCGTAAAGATTTCTATAAAGTACTTTGGCGTTAATTTTGGAGCTCGTTTGCTATGTCACACAGAGCTTCAACAAAAGGCTAAAAAAACACGTCAGGAAACTGTTTTTAATTTTGTGTATGTTTTATATTTTGGGGGTTTCTTTTGTAATTTTCTTTTAGGGCATTTTTGTACTTTTCTTTTGCAAGGCCATTAGGGGTACTTAGTACCTCCTAATGCAAGATGGAAAGGAACTTTTGAAGAAACAAAAAACCCTAGCTCTCAAATTTGGTGTGAAGACCCGTGGGAGCTCCCTCTCCACTCGGCCATTTCATGCTGAACATCAACTCGCCCTTTCTTGTTGTTTCTTGGACGAGTTGATCATTGCTACCTCTTCCAATCCCTCCTCTTCGTGTGGTGGTTCATTGTGGTGTGGAGGTAGAAGAATCAGCATCCCATTGGAGAGTATCTTCCTCTTAGGTAGGCCGAACAAGTCACCCCCTCTATTGTTGGAGGTGTGTAGACTCCTTGGATTTTTATCTATTTTCTTGTATCAACTCTTGAAAAGGGATCTCGTTTTTATTGAATTTATTGTTCTATACTAGAATATTCTGGATGTGGTATAATTTTGGTGATGATTTGAAGGGGTTAAGATTGCGTTTTGGAAGGAGATAATTTAAGCCGAGAATCTGCCCAACGCTGTGCAGATTTCTATCCTGAATTGTGACTACTTTTTTGGCCTATTTATTCTCGTTAAGTAACGCCCAATTTTTGCAAAAACATTACTTATACTGTTGTGTGATTCTCCTCCAAATTTGGTGTCAAAAGGATATATGCTCGTTGAGATTTCGTTGATTGATTCCAGGTCATCAGATTCTGTCCCTAGAACCCTAATCCGAGGGTCAGATTTGTTTAATCATATCTATGTGATCTGATCGAATTTAAATTTGAATTTTGGATATGTTTATCTTTGAAATGTCAGTAGAAGCTCCTGCGAATTTCAGCTCTTGATTCAACACGGTTACGAAGATATACTTGTTTGAAGTTTGGAGGACAGATTATTATGGACAGTTTTAACCGATTGCAATATTGGCACTCTTTAAGCCTTGGTTTACATCAGTTGTAATATGCAATTGGTTGTTTTTTGGTGTTGTCGGCTTAGCTTAGTGGGTGAGAGCCTCTTGGTGTTTAATGTTTTTTAGGACATATTTGTCATTTGTTTGTTAGGGCAGCCCTAATTTGAGGGGATATATATACCTTCTTTGAGGCTTGTCTGAAGATAGAAAATTTTCAACTCAAAGTTATCCTTTTTCAAAGGTTGGAGTTCCCTCCATTTCTGCCATTTCTTTTTGGTGCTCAACCGAGTAGATTTTGGTCTTCAAAATTGGTTTCACCATTTCTTGTGAGCTTTTGGTGAATCCTCTTATTGCTATTCTTTTCTCTATCTTTTCTAGAGGTGGAGATTTCCAACAAAGGAGTAGAAAGCTCACTAAGACCCAAGTTGGAGTGCTTTGACCATTGGAGGTCATTAAAGTCAATAGGCACGATTTAGGTGCCTATTCAGACCAGCTTGTACCCTTCTGCTCATAACTTCCATTTCTGAATGTATCTTCCTCTGTTTTTTGGAGGGCTCTCTATTTACTTACAAAGTAGTACGCGGTCCAAATTTCATGTCATTTGGACACATATTGATTGAGTTAAGCTGGTTACAATTTCATGTCTGATTCTTTCCCTAATAACAGTTTGCATCAAGGGGTTTCCAAGTTTTCCCTATCCATAGTGCATCTCATCTGCTCCTTTCACTCCTTTTGTCATACATATTCTTTTCTGCGGTCTTCATCCAATGATTAGTGCTTCATCCGCCCTTTCCATCTAACGACCATCGTTTCATCCGCTCAGCCTCTTTAACACTAATGGCTCTCTTTTTACTATCACTAGTGGAGTGTTGCATGTTGTATACCCTGATTCTAGAACAATGAATGAAGATGAGTGGCTAAAGTCCAAGTCTACTCTCTGATTGGGTGAAACACCCTTTTCTTTACATTCTTCTTCTTTTTCTTTGGTTGTCTGTAACTCCGAAGTCATTTCGAATAGTGGACCACCATTCGGGAGAACAATCTCAGTGACCAACACTTCTTCTTTATCAGTAGTGGCTGCCAAGGAGATATCTTTACATTCCTCTTCATAAAGGGGTCCTTCAACTTTTCTTAAAATACGAAAAGTTTGGTTGCAACAACTCAGGCTATGCGACTCTTCAGAATTGACTTCCTTTTTCATGCGAGATTCAGTTTCAAGAAGAGGATCTTCATGTGGAAATACATCTTCTTCTTCAAAGTCTTCTTAATTTTAGCCATTACCAAAGAGTTATCATTCTTCTTTTCTTCAACCCACACATGTTCTTCAACTATTTCTTTATGATCAATTGGTTGCATAGGTTGAGAGTTTGCAGACTTTATTGAAGTTGAGAGTTTGTCAAGTTGTTGAGCTATATGTTGCAAAGAGTCTTTGATGTCCAACACTTGGGCTTGTTGCCTTTTTGAAACTCTCTTCTTGGATCTATTTGGTTGTGGAGAAGATGAGACTACCTTCGTAAGCTTCAGAGCATATTTGTTTCTCAAAATTCTCTTCATTAATTTCCATGAATTTATAGGGTCTTCACCACAATCCTTTCTGTCAGAATTTATTCTTCTCCGCCAAAAGGAAGTTTTTCCTTTAAGTCTCGAAGAAGCAATCTTAAATTTTCCCCGATCTGAAAATTCATGAGTTGAAAAATCCAACTCTTCTTCCCAATCTGAATAGTCTTCGATCCATTATGAACCACTGAATGAAGGAATAGGAGCTAGAAACTCTTCTTCTGCTGTAAGGTAACTTCTCGAAATAGTTTGGCCTCTGGTCATCATAATGTAGGATACAAATCACCAGATAACAAAGTATACACAAGCCAAATTGGCTTTGATACCAAATGATATGTCCCAAGACTCCAAACCAACAAACAAGTGGAAACTGTAATCGGCCAATGCACAAATCCGACCACTAAAATTAAAATGTAGAGAACTCAACCTGTATATAGGTTTTGGACCTCAAATTTATAGGGCAAGTAGCTAACAATCTAAATAATATCACTTCCAAAAATCACTCCTAAATTCGTTATACACACAGAGTTATGACCAATTCTAGAAGCTACTTGGAAATGGCTCTCTCAACAGTAAAAACTGTTTTGTAACTATCTCAATTAATAGATGAACAAATTGATCCAAAATAAACTCCAATCATCAATTAAATTCTCAATACTTCACATATGTCCAGAGTATGCTTATAAAACAAAATTTCAATCCAAGAAGTTGCAAGAAACTAATGAAACAGGATGGAATCTAAAACTAGACCAAAACCAACAAGGTTGATCAGCTAGCCCTAATTCTGAACACCAGAATTTAAACTGAAATAACTCCACTTGCATACGGGCATTGAAGCTCAAATTTACAGAAGAAGTAGTAGACACATAATAGTAAATCACTAGAAAAAATCAGCTTGAAAGGCATCGTTCAAACGACGTTATGTACGAGCAAAGCTGAAGCTCGAATATGTGATTCTCGGAAAAACTGGTTTTGCGCCTCTCTTAGTAAAATGACCATAACTTTCAAAATACAAATCCAATTCACGCGATTCTACTCAACATTTCACAAGAAAAAAAGTACCAATAATCACAGAACAATAAAATAGTAGAACCTTTAGGAAAAACGGATGGAATTGAGGCACCAAGTTGGTCGACGTTCACCCACTTGGCACAGAGAGGCGACTTGTTCGAATGTTTCGAAAAAACACCACTCCAACCTAGCTTTTGTCATGGTCTTCTACCTCTATGCCACAAAGACAATCTCAAAGTGAAGTTGCTGGAAGAGGTAGTATGAGTCTTCACCTCCTAGGCCACGCAATAACAAAGGAGAAGACTTATTGATGGAGGTGAAGCCATGAAGCAAAACCAAGCCACCGATTTGCACTAGAGAGAACTCTCTATACAAATAAGCAATTTTCTATTAAGGGTTTTCCAAATTGCAATTAGGGTTCATTAGAGAGGATAAAATACCTCTATAATGGAAAATTACAATTTACAAAAGTACCCTAAACTTCAAATGACAAAAATGACCTCAACAATAAAACACACAAAATAATTTCGAGGTTGGATTTTTTGTCTCTGTAAATGGGCAGTTTGACATAGCAAACAAACCTCTAATATAACATCAAAAACCACTTTGGAAAGCTCTGGATGTCTGCTACAAATTTTATGAATGACAAATTTTGATATGAAGTCTTCCCAAATGCCAAAAAGGCCCTTGAACGCTCGGAGGTCAGATTCTAGGCGGAAAGGAAAGTCCACCATTTCTTCTATGTTTAGCATGACAACCACTAGTCCAAATGCACCAACCCCTCGTTGTGAAATTGATAAAAACTCTCCTCCAAGTTAGCTAGAGAAGAAACACCTACAAAATGAATAAAAATGTTAGAAAACAAATGAGCCATTGGCTCAGGCTCAGGTGAATGGTCCTTGGGGCACATCAGAGGTCCAGTGTATTGGAGCCACGGGGAAGCTCCAGAGAATAAGAGACATATTGTAGAAGGAGGAAAAATCAAAGAGGAAATGAAAATGAGGGAGAGAGAACGTCAGATTTAAATGGTTTCTCGGTTAATTTTGACCTTTCGAACAAGAGAAATCATCTGTGCCTCGTCTGCACTCGTCCGAATGTCAGTTTCGGACGAAGAAAAGCGTCCACACCATTCGTCTGTGTTTGTCCAAAACTGTCAAAAAATTGTACAGATTCAAATTCTCTGTGTCTGCAATTGTCCGTAATCATCCGCGTCCTTTCGAATAGCGTGTTTGGACGAATAAAGGCTTCCTAACCATTCATCTGCAGCGTCCTAAACGATCTAAAAATAGGATAGAGTCAAATTCTTCCTGCCCGCACTCGTCCGGACCCGTCCAAAATGATATGGACGAGGAATCTCGTCCCCATGTCATCCCAAAGTGTTTTCGGATGCTATATTCCGTCTGCTTGTCTTCCGCATGCATTCGATTGCTCCAGGTTATACAATTTTTATTAATTAAGTTTTCACACTTCAATTATTTCCCAACATTAATCCCATATTTTTTTCCAAGCATATATTAACGCATACAATGCGCAACATGACATATATTACTTATCCAAAATTTAATACATCGACTAAACGGGAAAATATTTTCAAGGTATTACACTTCTAGCCGTTACAAATATAACCATTGAAAATTTGACCGTTGGAAGATAGTTGTTACACATTTTTGCACACTTTCACTCGCAAAACGCAATTGGATCCTCGACCGATGGCTCGACTGAAATACTTCGAAGTGTTCCATGTACATTTTTTGTCGCCTTCTTCAACCGGGTCCTCGACTGCATTGCGTTCAAGAAATGTAGGAAATGGACAGAAGCAAACTGTGATGTTTCGGTCGCATATCTCGTTCGGGTCCTCGACCGCACTGCGTCCAAAAAACGACTTGAAAGCTCCAGAAGCAAACTACCCATAAATTCGGTCGCATGTCTCGACCGCTCCTTGACTGAATCCTCTCGAGTCACTCTATGATGATTTTTGATCGCTCTCCTCGACTGCGGCTTTGACCACAGCTCGACCGAAAAAGTCAGGAGCTCGCTATGTTACGTTTTAGTCACGTCCCTCGATCAAACCACTCGACTACATATCGATTGGAAAACCAAAACCCAATTTTGGTCGACCAATCCTCTAGTATATGCTCGACCACAACACCTCCTTCAACTTCCTTTAATTCATCCAAGTTCCAAGATGATATGTCTTCACTACATGGACTTAGATAAACATGTTAGCACACAATAATACACATTTTGAGGGTATTTTCAATAAATATAAATATAAATATTATGATAAAATCATTATGAATAATATCCATAAAAATACAATAATTAACTTATTAATTCTATGAAAATAGTCATCATCAAAATAAAACAAAGCCTAAAAAAAAGGCTAACATGTTAGACTAATAGACTTTCTACTGTAAAAAATGAGTAATTGGAATAAGACTAGGAAATATTATTTTCCTCAAAAGAAAGATAACTTTTCGCAGAGAAAAGACGATGTCTTTCTTATCAAACTGTTAATTCTTTTAAGAAATTTGACGTCTTTTGGTAAAAGTAACCCCAAGAAAGAAAGAAAAAAAGTAGATTAGAAAAGAGAAACGTCGAATTACACTGTTTCGATTTATCAAACTTTAGTTCTTCTATCAAATTATTGTTTTAAATTCAGATTATATGACAATAGAATGCGGAAACAATTGAGAGAAAAAAGCAATATGTGAGAATCACTAGTTTATATTATGAAAAAACTCATTCAAAGATTAAAACAATGTGTTCAAAGTGAATGGAAAAAGTTTTCTACTCTTTTCATTTTCAAAGTAAGTTCGCTGTTAATAGCTATGTTTGCATATTTATTTTCCATAATTGAGTATTTTATTTGTTAACGAATGTTATTTAATGGTTGACCTATCATTGATCTCATAGTTCATTAATTGTTTTGTTAATTTCCCTATATTATTAGATGGTTGAATATTAAGGGTTGAAAAAATAATGAAATTACAACGAGGGAATTTAGGTACCCTTGGTGATAAAATTATGCACAAAAGGAGAAACACGCTCCAACTTGAAGTGACTACGCTACCCCTAGAGAGAGTGAGATATAAAGGTCTCTATATGGGGATAAAATCATCATTCATTAACAACATGAAATCAAATAGATAGTCCACCTAAATATGCATTACTAATACTAGTTAGAGATAATCGTTTAATTACTCTTGAGTATAACGTATGCACCAAGAGCTATACAAAAACTATCAACCCATACGTTACGATTATGTGCATAGGATATACCAAAAAACATCAAATAATTTTCTATATGGCTACAAGTGGTCGCAACCCAACACACTCATCAAAACTCATGACATCTCTAGTGCTTAGTCTTGCTTTTCTGGTCCACACTTAACTTTGTAAAAGGTTTAATAGCAATAGTGGGTTGTAGAGTCCCGTAAGCAAGAGTTAATACCCAAAAAAAGAAATTGTGATAGCCTTCCTCAAACTCTGATTTTACCCAAAAGAGAGAAAACGTGCATATATGACATCTTACAAAATATGTGTATATCTAACACCATAGAACATATATAATGCTAATGACGTAAAGTAACATGCAAATCATTAATTACTTCTTGTTATGCAATGCTTTAGTATTTTCATCACGCACTACGCACAATTGCTCCCATATTTTCAGGTCATTGACCACAGGACTGTAACACCCCTTCATTGCTTCCTCTACAAGTTTATGTTAGGACTGTGGATTAGAGAGAAATGAAGAAAAAGCCGAACTTAGTTGATTTCTACGAGAAAGTACACTTTCCATGCACCAGGCATTGATTATGGTCTTTCAGGAATGCACAGGATTCTCAATCTTCCTCCACTGCTAACATGGCTGCTCTCAGATTCTGATCTAAAATGGCGTAGAAACTGTTGACACAATCCCTGGTTAGAATCACTCCAACTTCAACTCCACCACTTTCCTCATCTCTCGACTCCATTATCGACATCGACCCTGATCCGTCTATGTGCACTATCTCACTCTTCACCGCCCTTCCCCACCCCATATCTGTCTCGTATGCCTTCAGTCTCGGCGATCCCGCCACCGTCACTAGCTTTCCTGACTCCGCCGCCTCCTTCAACTCTCTCATCCACCTCTCCGCCCCTTTCACTGCCCCTTCCTCTAACTCTTCCACCTTCTTCCCGATCGCTTTTGCCGCCGTCAAAACCCCATTTTCCTCCTTCAAATCGCTATCTCTCACGGTCGCTATCCTTATTGCCATGCAGTTCCCGAAGAAGGTAGGAGGTACTTCATATTCCATGCGGCTCCTGCAGTCCGCTACGAATCCGAAGTGTAGTTTCTGGGTTTCGGATGCATAAAGATCTGGTTTTTCAACTCCTCGTGACTTGATTAAGCATATCCAGATTAAAGAACAGACAGCGGCGAAGGATGAGATGCGAAGTGGGCCATTGGAGTTGTTCTTCTTCGAGATCCAAATCTTGAGAGCTTCGATTTGGGTTCTATTAATCGTTACCGTTGCTTTAAGTTTTACGGCGATGATGTCGTCAATGGGCTTTGTGTTGGGGCTCCAGGATACTCCCCAACTCCACCAATCTTTTAACAACTCAGGCTCTGCTTTGTTGTCGTCTCTGATCAAGCTCCGGTCCATAAAAGGTGGCGATTTCCCGACGACTTCAAAATCTCCTGTCCTGCAAATGGACGCCCACCATTTCATAAAATGGTGGAAGGCGACACCATCAGCCGCCACGTGGTTAAAGGTGACACCCAGAGCAACTCCTCGATTTGGAAAGACGGTGAAGAGGATCGACATGAGAGGGACCACCCGTGTGCCGTCTGGTAACACACGTGTCTCTGGCATATCCGGGACAAGATGGTGCAGATTTTTCGACTCTTGAGGATGATCGGAGGTGAGGAGAGGGAAATCGGAGGGGAGTGACTCGGCTAGAGAGAGAAGAAGGGAATCCTCCTCTTGGGTGTAGAGGATGTAAGGTTTAAGGGGCGGAGGAGGGCAGATCAGATTGGCTGCAAATGGGAAGAAGTGTTGGAGAGCAAGAGAGAGAGCATGTTTAAGAGAGAGAAAGACGGTGTTTCGGAAGTCGTCGGATGAGAGAGACAAATCGTAGAAGAAAATGCGTTTAATCGGGCAGCAGAGAATCCATGGATAGTCCAAGAAACTCAGAGAGATAGTGGTAGTAGGAACTGAACCTGGTGGGGGAGAAATTTGACACTTTTCCAGGACCTTCACTCTGTATTCTTCATCCATGGCCGCACGCACGAGAGAATAATCGTGAGAGAGACAGAGGGAGCTGGAGACCGAGATTGTATAAAAAAAAAGTGAAACTATTAATTTTATCGTAAAATAAATTGAAACAAAGTTTATCACGCAATCAATTTTATTTCAGGTAATTAGCCAACAAATTCTGGATTATTACTTTATTAGATATACAAAATTTAAAATAAATTTATTAATAATTAAAATCTCAAATTATAAAAAAATAAAATAAAAAATATTATTGTGATATTTTTTTCGTTAAAAATTTAAAATTTTTAATATAATATATCAAATATTCGTTATGAAAGTGATATTTTTTGCTACGAAGAGTCATTCATATTCCAAATACTTTCATCACCGAAAAATAAGCATCTATTATAAAATAAAAAAATTTCTACAATGATAAGGGTAATTTATGCAGCGAAATCTTAGTTTCATCAGTAGAAACATGTATTCTATTCTCATATCAATCAATGAATCGAAATATACTCTTCTAGATATAATAATAATCCAACGATTTTTAATATCAACATCGTATTTATCATTTGTCGAATCAGTCTTGAAGACCAATGAGTATAAATAATCTGATATAGATTGGAAACAGACCAATTGAAATATTGCACTTTCGTTGCGTCGGTAGTAGATGCTTGGAAAATTATTTTAAAAAATTTAAATTTTTAGCAGAAAACTTGAATATAAGATTTGTCTTCTTTATTTCTCATAGTTTGATATTTTAGTTGTTCACAAAATTACTTCAAAGTCTTATTTGTGGCTGATTCAATAGTTCAAGTTTATTTTGTTAATTTTCCCTATATATATATATATAGACATGACAAACGAGCCGAGCCGAGCCAGTTGAGTTGAATTTGGAAAAGTCTGGTTCATCAAGTCTGTAGAGCCTAACTAGTCTGCCAAGCCTAACGAGCCTGTCGAGCCTAAAGAGCTAAGCCTAACGAGTTTTTTCTAAAAAAAATTCAACCCGAAACCAGCTCGCAAGCCACGAGCCTAACGAGCCAAATATACATAAATAATATTATCTTATATAAATATATTATAAATTATTTTGAATATTATACAATTTAAAACTATAATAAACATTTATTATTATAATGTAAAAATACTATAATTAATAATTTAATTGAATAAATATTTTTATTAATATAATAAATAATATATCATTGAAAAAAATATTTGATGAGACAAATAAAATATATATGTATACAATTAATTGTAAATTTGATTAGACGAATAACATATATGCGCATACAATTAAATTTAAATTTGATGAGACAAATAAAATATATATGTATACAAGTTAAAGAAAATATATCAAAATGAAAATTACAATTTCAAATTTAAATGAAAATTTAGTCTTCGACATCCAAATTTTTGAATTCTTCTAATATGTCATCCTCTCGTTGTTGATCTCTCGTCACAACATCGTTCCAATCCTTCATGCAAATGAGTGCCTCAACGAATTCTGGTGCAAGTCTTCCTCGTTTATCATCGTACACACGTCCACCTAAACTAAAAGTAGACTTCGATGCTACTGTAGAGACCGGAGGTGTTAGTAGATCACGTGTTATTCTAGAAAGAATAGGAAATGAAATAGAGTTGTCTTTCCATCAAGCCAAAATATCAAAATACTCTTCGCGAGAAATGTGATGGTAGGTGTAAAGATAAATATCGAGTTCATTTCTTTGTGAAGTATAAGAACGAACATCGCCATCTATTTCATCCAATATATCATCCATAAAATCTTGTGGAGCTCCACCACAAGCAGCACTACTAGAGCTAGCATGAATATGTGAAGAAGGAATTAAACAAGTAACCTTAGAATATTTAAGTTCATAAGAAGAATATAAATTATCAATTTCAGTTTTTTAATTGAGCACAAGTAATTAAAGAAGAAATATCTAAATTAGAAGAAATTTTATCAACCATTATACGCATTCATTTTAATTTAAATTTAGGATACATTATGCATGCAAAACAAAAAATATTAGGTATATTAAGCCAATATTTTTTAAATTTTCTTTCCATGTTATCAAGTAATGCACAAAATTCGTTTATTTGTCTAAATTTTTTAAAAGTACTCGTTAATTTTATAAAAATTGGGAGAACAAGATGAGTAGTGGGATAATAAATTCCCGAACATTCATTTGTAGCTTCAAAAAATAGTTTTAGAAAATCAAGAAATAAATTAGCAATATCGCAACTACTATAATCAAGAGTAATACATTTTGTTTTTTCACTAATAAAAGTACAAATAACTAACCAATATGGCTTAGCATTTTCCAACATTAAATAAGTCGAAATCCACCTTGTATCTACATCGGTTTTTAATTTTCTTGATTTAAGTTGAACAGCTTTATAATATTTTTTATATTCTTGCTGTCGTGTATTAGATGAACTAATATAAGAAATTGCAGATCGAATAGATTTAATATGATACGAAATAAATGACATTCCATCTCGAACAACTAAATTTAAAATATGACAAACACATCTCATATGAAAAAGAGAATTATGAACCGTATCTAATTGAAATAACTTTTTAAATTCAAGAATTGCAACATCGTTAGCAGAAACATTATCTAGCGTAATACTAAAAATTTTATCTCTAATAGCATATTCTTGCAAAATTTCAACAATATATCTATAAATGGTAACGCCACTATGTGGATATTCACAACTACGAAATCTTAATATTCTTTTATTTAATTGCCAAGAGTCATCAATAAAATGAGAAGTTACAACAATATATCCTAAAGCGTTGGGTGCACTCCATAAATAAGAAGTAATACAAATAGACATGGACGGTACATTTGACAAAAACGCAATTAATACATTTTTCATATTATTATACATTTTAATAATATTATTTTGTGTCGTACTTCTAGGGACTCGTCTAAAACTAAGATTAATATACTCTTTCATAAAATTTTCAAATAACTCGCTATCAAACATAGATAAAGGTATCACAGATTGTGATATATATTTTGCTACTCTTTCTCTCATTTTATTATATAAATACATAAAATTGTCACTGCCACTAACATTTATGAGTGTTTGTGTAGGGTCTCTCACTTGCTCGTTTAAGTGACATTTTGTATAATATCTACCAATTGTGCTAGTAGAACTACCAGATTCGTATGCATAATGTTTAATACAATATTTGCATTGTGCTCTACTTTCTATTTTTCCACCAATTTTAATCTGTCATTTCAAAATAATTCCATACATTCGACGTTTTGCTTCTTTTTTCTAGGTGAAAACGTGGATGCATGTGCAGATAATTGACCTATTGAAATTGCGGGATTATCCCCCCTAATTTCCCAAATATCATCATTATTGTCAATAAAAGTGTCAAGCAAAAAATATCGTAGATCCATAATTATAGAAATTGACTACTGGGAAACAATTAAAAAATAAAATGATACCGCACACCAATTACTCAACAATGGTATGAATTTGTGATCACCTCAACAAATACGAGTCCTACAAAAATTACAAAAAAAAAATTTGGTTAGTTCGTAATACACATTAAATTAAAAATAAATTAAATAAAATAATGTAAACCTACCTTTTGAGTTTTGAATGAATAGAAAGAGTTTAAAATAAGAAAGCACAAGAGAGAATATAATTACCACAAGGGGAAGTGTATTAGAAATTGAGAGATTGAGAGAAAGATTGGTGAAAAATTTTGGAGATAGTTGAAGGGTATTTATAGAAAAAGAAAAAGGGGAAGGGAGGGGGAGCAATAGTCTGAAGAGTTTAGACCGTTGTTGAGGGGCAAGGGCAATGGTCTCAAGAGTTCAGACCGTTGCTTGGTTGGGCAACGGTCTGAGACCGTTGCCCAGCGCCCAGCTCCCACCGACGGAGCTGGAAACCAACGGAGCTGGAAACCGGACGACAAGTTCTGAGTCACCAAGTTCGCCGTCATTTCTGAGTCACCATGTTCGCCGTTGTTTGCCTTTGAGATTCGTCAAGGGTGGCAGGCTGGCTCGCCGATCTTTGCCAAGGGTCACCAGCCAGCAAGGACACCACCGACGCCCGACGGAGCTTCCAAGTAGGGATAGGGGTACCGAGTTCGTTCGCCAGGGACAGGGGACAAGGGTGCCAAGTTCTGGCTTTCGGGATTCGCCAGAGCCCGCCGGCCCGGCCAGGCGAGTGGGTGTATATGCATTTATAGATATGCATTTATAGCCATTCAGTTGTTGCCTTTTTGCATTAGTTGACTATTCATGTGTGGGGTGTATATGCATTTATAGATATGTTTTCTGCAATCTTCCATGGTTTTGCTAAATGATAGTGATAGCTACAAATCCAGTTAATGTGATGAAGTAATGATTAATATATTGATTAAGAATTACATAAATTAGATCATTAAGCTGTCCAATTATCTGTGCAGTACTACCTGAAGGCTGCTTTTGGTTTTAACAAAAATCAATTCTCTGAAATCTTGTTGATGGTCGGAATAGGTTCGATCTTTTCTCAGGTGAGTTTTTTTTTTATCAGAAATGATTACTTTTCAGCATTTGATTATGCCAGTAATTCTTTTGACATATTGATGACAATACAGAGAACTTGGAATAGGAGTTTCCTCAAAACTATATTCTTGTATTGAAGATGTAGTAAATCTTAAGAGTTGAAAAATAAATTTGATAGTATTTGTTTTTTCAAGTTTCACAAATCTACTTCCAGATACTGTTGCTTCCACAGATCAATCCATTGGTTGGAGAAAAGGCAATATTATGCTTGGCCATAATTGCATCAATTGCTTATGTGAGTAATAGCTTTCTTCAATTTCTTTGGTATCTTATTTAGGACCATTCCATTCAATTGCTTCTACAAACTCAATTGTTTCCTCTACTGTGCAGGCTATGCCCTATGGATTTGCCTGGGCAAGTTGGGTATGCACTTAACACTTTTTTAATTTCTTTGTGATTTGGGAAGAGAATAAAGAAATCATTAGTTGAAATTTGAAGAACAAATAAAAAAAAATAAATTGAAAAATCTACCCTCTGTGTTTTTGGTGTTTTTTATTACATAAACGCGTTCTTTAGATAATATAACAAGAAAAATAAGTGTCTGTGTGTGATGCGGAAGAGGAAATTGATCGTTTTTGCGTCGATACAGGTTGCCTACTTCAGTGCATCATTTAAAGTTTTGTATGTCCTTGCAAAACCTGCAGTGAGTATGATTCTATCATTTCATTTTGTTCTCCAATTCAAGGAGATGAGAAATGTTTTCAATGTGATTTCAATTTTGCTCTCGAATGCAGATATATGCTATCGTCTCAAAGGCCTCGAGCTTGAATGATCAGGTTGGAAAGATCTCCATGTTTTGCTTCGTTAATTAAATTTCACCTAAAGTCGCCAAATGGTTGAACATTTATATAATCTATCTTCATATATTAACAGAACATAGGTTTGTTTACAACATTCAAGAATGTTTTGATGTCTATAGATTTAACCTTAATATCAAGCATTGATGGAGAAAATGAAGTCTGTCTTAGTCTTGGAACCTGCTTGTACAAAGCCTGAGTTGCCCAATGGTGTGGTTTGATTTCCTTCCAAGAATGTAGGAAAATCAAAAAAAGTAAATGGAAAGTACATTTAGTAGATTGTCAATAGCTTTCTGGCTTTGCGAAAAACATGGTGTCGATATTTTGTGCATAGTAGTTATATAAGTTGGGTTTGGCAGGCGAAAGCACAAGGATTTGTTGCAGGGGTGGAGTCCATTGCAAGTTTAGTATCACCTCTGGCCATGAGTCCACTGACGTGTGAGTGCGAGGGATTGCTTTGTTGGAGTTGAGAATCGCTTCCTGTTTATAGATTTGATGACTTTATTTGACTGTCATTTCAGCTTGGTTTCTATCCAGTGATGCTCCTTTTGACTGCAAAGGTTTCAGCATTGTAATGGCATCCATAAGCATGGTATCTCTCTCTCCCTCTCTCTCTCTCTCTCTCTCTCTCTCTCTCTCGATTTCAGACATTTTAATTTCACAGATGGTTTCGTTATGTTATGCTTGCTGGCTTCAAACCGAATCTGTCTCCTCGCGAAAAACCAACGAGGACGACGTGGAATCGCCTCTGCTGACCAATAATTGAAAGAAATGCAGATTCTTACTTTGTGTAAAGCTTTTTCAACAGACCGATGTACTTGTTTGGGATCAATCCCAGAAGCACAAATGCTAGTTTCTCTATCTATGACTTCATTTTTTGGTCCTCTCTCTCTCTCTTTCTCTCTACTGTCACTCAAGAACTAGTAGTTCTTGAGATGCACTGTTGGTATTCAATATCCAAGTAAGGGAATATTACATATGCATGGTGTAATTATAAGGAAGATTTCTCTATCTATGAAATGTTTTCACTCGGTTTTCTCCTTTTTTATTAATTTTTTGCTCACAAATAAAATATTGAATTATAGAAAATGAACGATGCAAATATTGTTGTCACGTATTGAGACGGTGTCTTGAGACACCGCGTGTCTCATGTCAACTTGTTAACGGAGAACGTGACTGTGATGTTGGATTTGTCATTTTTTCATACGTCAGTGGTTAACTTGTTAAAAAAAATACCATAGTATTTGACTTGTCATTGATCAAAAACTACGATGGTTGATTTGTCATTTACCCTTATTATTATTATTATTTTTTTAAGAGGAAGAGGAAGCTGAAGCTGAGAGCGAAATGAGGGCAGGGCCTTGTTTGTCATGAAATCACGCTCAGGGCCAGAGTTAGAAGGAGAAGGCGGGTAAGGTAAGCTATGGAAGTGGTGTCTCATTTGGCCTCAGCCACAGCTAGCGTATCCAACCATTTCTGCTTCAAACTGCCCCCAAATATATCCCCAGCTCCGGTTGTAATCTTTACATTTTCCCACTTCCCAAACAAAAGGAATCACTTTAATCCTTACTCCTCCCCATCCTCCTCATTTTCGTCTATTTTCTGTTCATTTTCAACTCGAGCAAGTGTAACTTCAGCGCCCTCGCCCTCGCCCTCGCCCTCGCCTTCGTCCTATCCGTCTTCTTTGTCTTCCATTTCCGCCGACAACAATCTCTGGATGGTTGTCGTGGAAGGCCCTCCCGTAGGGATTGATTCCAAACCACAAGTAATCGATTATTATGTCAAGACTTTACAGAAAGTGTTGAAGAGGTGGGTCTGTTTTGAAGCCTTTCAAGTTTTTCGTTAGTGGTGATTTTTCTACATTTGGTTCACAAATCGCGTTCTGATTTTTATTTGCACAGTGAGAAAGATGCCCAGATGTGCATATATGACGCTTCTTGGGAAAACCATTTTGGCTTTTGCTGCCATATCGATGAACAAACTTCTCGCGAGCTCGCCCGTACGATTTTTTTATCACTTTTCAGCTCCTTGATTGAGTTTCCATCGATTGTGATGTGGAATTACCCATCAAATTGTTTTCATCAGTTTTCTGATGTTCGAACTAGTGTAGTTTCGTGAGCTCTGTCTATTACTGACAATATAATTGACTCAAAATATTTTCTGTGTGTCATAGAATTACCGGAGGTCTTACTTGTGAAGCCAGATACAGATTTCAACTCCATAGAAAAGGATTATAGTTCTATAAAAACTCCATCTAGTTCCTTACAGAATCCCCAAGGTCATGGTAATCTGCTATTTCCCAGCGGAAAAACTAAACAATGGCTTGTTCAAATTGACAAGCCTAATGTGGGAATTGTTACAAAGGCTCAAATGGTTGATTTTTATGCTCAACTACTGTCCAAGGTTTTAGGAAAGTAGGTATTGAGAAAAGAGCTGTTCTTTCTTTTTTGCATAATGTGTTTTTTTACACTGAAGAAGAGGCATCGTGATTTATGCAGTGAAAAGGATGCACAAATGTGTATATATCATGTTTCTTGGCAATCCAACTTTGGCTTCTGCTGTGAACTTGTTGAGGACTGCGCAAGGGAACTTGCCAGTAATGTTGTCTTTTCCGATGCTATATGAATCGACTCTTACCAAAATGTAAATTGCAGCTTCAGGCTTTTTAATGTGCAGGAGTACCTGGTGTTTTGTCTGTTCAGCCGGATAGGAATTTCGAGTCTGAGAATAAGGATTACGAAGGTAAGTTATATTTTTTTACATTACGAAAGAATTTTAATAACTAAAATAACAATGTAAGCTTTTAGATTGAAAAGTTTTTAACTTTATACTTGGTGATCCCGCGTTCATATTCCTAGGCCAGCAAATTGAAAAAAAAAAAGTATGGTGACTAAATTTTAGCAACTCAGTACTTTTGGGATGGTGTTAGGAGCGAGACACCTCCTATTTACTTCTTGTATGATAGGCATAAAAAATAAATTGATTAAGTAAGAATTATGTAGTAGTTATTTAGAGGTATTTTAGTGATATGTAATTAATATATAAGGAATAAATGGAGATGGAAGTTTAGGAGGGCAGTTAGGAAAACATTTGAGAAGTTGGAGTGTTGGGAGGGATTGCAGACCCTGTTGTTGTATCAAGACTCCGCTGTTTACGAATTTTAGTGTGAAAGTTGTGTAATTGATTGTGTGTTTGTTTCTGTGATATCTACGGAAATTAAACAGCAATCCATCAAATTGGTATGAGAGCATTTTGGAGTATTTTGGAGTGGTGGGCGATGTTTGTTTTTGCCTCTTGAAATAATTTTTAGGTGTTTGGTTTGTGCTTCTTTGAATAAATGCTAGAAGATGAACGTGATTGGAAGAATAATGTAATGTTGAAATGAAAATATTAATGTAAAGCTTCCTTGATTAGATATTAGTTTGGTTGAGTCTTTAGTCTAACAAAATGTTCTGAATATTGGTAATCACCAGGAAAATAGCTCCTCAGTTGATTCGATCCGGGCCTTGTGTAAAATTTTCAATAAGTTCGGGATTGCGATATTGTAGTCTGAAACTATTTTGCATTCAATTCAAATCAAATTGCACTTATTACTAACTCATATAGTAAATGTTTCATCACTTGGAACCTGAGTACTGCTTTCCACCATTTAGTGACCCTGTATTTTCCAGGGAATAATCTCCGAGGTTTTATGGATTCAATGAATTCCTCAGAGGCGACATCGGCACCCATCAAAACAAAGAAACTTTTTGTAACTGGTACGTGTTAACTACCCGAGTTAGGAATGAAAATATAATACTTGGTTGTGGACATTTATGCTCATTAGATTAGATATAGGCCGTCTTTACATTAGAATGTCATAGATTTGTTTGAGGAAAAGACGAACGAGTGAGTTTGACAATTGGCAGGCCTTTCATTTTATACGTCCGAGAAATCATTACGATCGGCATTTGAAGGGTTTGGCGAACTGGTTGAAGGTTGGTTTGTTTGTTGGTATTGATTTCAATGTTGAATTAAACTTTTTTTATTTGAAATGAATGGTCGTATAATATGATTTGGGATTGGACAGTCAAAATAATAATGGATAAGATATCTAAAAGATCCAAAGGATATGCATTTATAGAGTACACTACAGAGGAGGCTGCAAGTGCTGCCCTCAAAGAGATGAATGGAAAGGTGAGACATAACCTATCTCTCTCACTATTTCTCGTTGAATAATATCCCCTTTAGCAAGTAACTTGGTTCTGACCTGAGATACGAATTGCATTTGACGCAGATTATCAATGGGTGGATGATAGTTGTTGATGTCGCAAAGCCTACCCCATCAAAATCTAGTCGACGCCCCAGACCAGGTGTTTAGATAGAGAGGGGTGGCATGGCTGAACAGAGAGCTTTGAGCTTGTTTTTAGCTTTAGCCGAAAGGGCATTGATCTCAAAGTAGTAACTTTACTCTCCAAAAATTTCCGGCTACAATTCAGAACTATATTTATCATATGGCCTCCCTCTTTTCGAAACTTCTATTGTTTTTCGTTTTATTATGTTTGATGTAATAACATATATTGTGAGAGACTGTCTGTGTCAGCGGCGGAGGGTACTGGGACTGGCGCGGCTGCCTATCTGGTGGGCGTGAGCTGTGATGGGAGGCGGAGGGAGGCGGAGGAGGAGGAGCAGCTCCGGCTCAGCTGATGAAGAAGAAGGAAGGTAGTGGCTTCTTGGCTGGTGGCTCCCACCCCACCTCTGAAGTCGTCGACTGAAGCATACGTACCTTCAGTCGCGGGTATGAGATCACCGGAGTTTCAACGGAGGGTTGATGTAACGGTGGAGTTGACTATGGCGTTCCCCTCCCTATAGACCAGATCTGACTTCTGAGACCGTAGTGTAGTTTGACACCCGAAGGAGATTCTCCTCCTTACACGTGTCACTCTAAATGATGATGATTCTTCAGGGAAGGAAACTTGTTGGCAACGCTACTCGTCGATCATTATCCTGATCAAAAATATGTTAATTTCCATTTTGCTTAATTAATTATTTATTTTGTTAATCCATCCTGATTTTACTGCGACTTTACAATAGCTGTGGCTGTGCAATCTAGGGAAAGACTAACAGCGCCTTCAATAACGTCTAGACAACGCTACCCAGCGTCCCTTTCTCAAGGACATTTTGGACTTTTTCCTCGGAAGACTTCTCAGTTCTACTACTACTATATCAATTATCACCCACTCTCCATCGCTGCCCTAACGAAGAAACGAAATGCTCTACTTTCTTCAACGAATCTAAACCGTCTGCGTTTTTCACATCTAACGGCTCTCGGTAGTCGGCGACTGGTTACCCCATTACCCCCCGCCTCCAGTGATTCCTGTCTTGAAAACCCTAGCTCACTCCCACTACCACGGCACCAACCACCTACACTCTCTATCTTCTCTCTCTCCTAGATCTTGTTCGGAGATTGTTTCTCCCTATTCTCAATCTTTGTTTTTTTTATTTCTTTTTGGGTTTTTCTTTACCGGGAAATGAATCTTAGGCTTTCTTTTTGATTCTTGTTGCGTGCGAAATCCTAGTTTTTTGGAGTCCGATTCTCTGGCTTTTTCTGCCTCTCTTATGTCGAATCTCGATTCCTTATGATGGCTCTGGGAGTTTTCATCCGTTTCTTCTATTTTGTTCTCGTTTCTTATCTGTTACGAAATTAGTGTGCTTCAATTGCTTAGAGTCGGAATCGTCTTTATACGTGGTCAAAACGAGGTCCAAGTCGCGGACTTAGTCACTCGCTGTCTGACTCGGTGAGGCGAGGAGGCCTAATCTAGTGCCGAGTCGGCCGTACCCGGACGGCAATGCCGTCGGTGGGAATGAGAAGGACGACTAGAGTGTTTGGAGTATGGAAGACTATTGATGGGGCTAGAGTGTTGAGGTCTGGGAGGCGTTTGTGGCCAGAGAGTGGAGAGATCAAGCTCCGAGGACCCAACGACGTTGATGATTGGTATCGCCTCATAAACAGTGATGAAAATGGCGGTGGACGTGGCCGTGAAGACCGTGACTGTAGATGGGGCCAAGAGAAACTCAGTTCAAAACAGAATAGCTTCACTGATCTTCAAGAAGAAGACATTGATTGTGAAATGAAGATGGGTAGAAGAAAACCGGAGAAGCTGGTTGCTGTGGCCAGTGACCGTGGTGGTATTGCTGGTTCCAGAATCATAAAATCCGACAGAATGTTTGGAAATGTTTACAGCAGAAAAAGAAAGCGAACGATTGCCCAGGAACACAATGTCAGTGTCCAAGGGGAAGGGGAAAGGGAAAAAGTTTGTTCTGTCAATAAAATGTTCGGCCTTCGATTCTTTCGAAGACAAAGAAGGAAGAAAAATGAGAATGTAGCTTATGGTGTTGATTCCACCGGAGTCTCATGGGGTCGTTATAATGTTTTTACTGTCTCTACTGAAAGCTCTGATAGAGGTGGTGGCACTTTTTCTGGGTTTATTTATATGGTTCTTAGTTACATGAGAAAGAAACGGGTGAGGGTCACTCGGCTTTCTTCTTTCTTATTATCAGATCCAATTAATGGAGTCTTTGCCTCTCATGGGATTCGTTTTGTGCAGGTATGAAATGTGATCTTGAGATTTATCACGAGCTCATTCATTTGTAAATTGTCTCTATTCTTTGCATCCAGTTTAGATTTTCTTAGGATGCTATTTGGCAGTATCAGGCTCTAGTGACATTTTTCATTTTCTTTGACATGCTTGTTCCTTTTTCCCCTCAACATAATTGATACGAGCTTCCATTTGAATATTGTTACTGTTTATTTATGAATTTCTTTTAGTTTTACGCAGGATTCTTGCATCCTTATTTCTGAATTTTTAATAATTTTTCAGGGGCGATCGTCCATTGAAAACACTGGTATTTGCATGTTTTTTAGTGCAATGCAGTTCACACCAATGTTTTCTGTGGAGTTTTCTGCAATTCCTCTTTGTTTTATGCACATGCATTCCATGATGTTTCTTAGATCCATGTTGCAACTGGCCCTTTTGTTAAATGATGTGCACAGCAGTGATGAAAGGATGAGTGAAAGTGAGGATGAAGACTGCATTTTAGAAAGTTTTGTCCCCCATTCTTACGCAAGAGATGCATCTGTCAGCAAAATCATTTCGTCTGAAGTTGTTCATACTGCAAAAAAACCAGTTTTACGGTCTTCTTCAAAACGCTCTAAATTGGTTGGTCGAAACACACAACATAGAAATGTTTCAAGTTCTCGTGGCGTTCAGACAAGGAGTAGTGCATTGAGTAATACAAGAGGTAGAAGTAATTCTCACGTTGGTTTACATAAACCCAAGAAATTGTTGGCTCCTCAGGTTATCAGTAAAAAAAAGAGTGCCCCGAGTTTTTCTCCAGTTGCATTCTATAACAGGCACAAGAGGTCTGGTCGGCTTAGTTCCGCATCCACTGCTTTGGGACCAACACAGAACTTGAGGGAAGCAAGTTCCACCACTTTGGGATCAACACAGAGTTGCTCTGCAAATTTGTTGGTATTTGAATCTGATAAATGTTATAGAAAAGAAGGAGCAGTTGTCAAGATAGAATTTTCTGACTCTGGGGAATGGGTTCTTGTTGTGAAGATAGATGATTTAGCTACACACACTATTAAGGCAGAAAAAGTTATGAGGCCTTGCTCGTGCAATCGATTCACACATTATGTCATGTGGTCTGCAGATGACACTTGGAAACTTGAGTTTCCTAAGCGACAAGAATGGTTCACTTTCAAGGATCTTTATAAGGCTTGTTATGATCGCAATGTGCTAAATACTGAGCCTATTCCTGTTCCAGGAATTTATGAAGTCTCGGGTTATGTTGACAACTTTGATCATTCTTTCTCCAGACCTAATTCCTATATTTCATCGAACAATGATGAAGTATCTAGAGCTATGGCAAAGAGAAGTGCGAATTATGACATGGATACTGAGGATGAGGGATGGCTAGACAAGCTAAATGTTGGGTTTTTGGA